>LR548857.1:0-29188 GCA_900536415.3 Caenorhabditis sp. 38 MB-2015
TTGTACTGATTTTCAAAGCCTCTGTGCTTCTAAAAACTCTTTTTCGATTATTGGTTCTTTCCGATTCTGCAGTTCGACCATTTCGATGGTATGCATATCATAACACTGTTGACATAGTCAGTCAAAACTCCGTCGTGATAACCAAGATATTCATCTGTCATGAGTTTTTCTAGGCTTCTAAATACACTTGAAAAATAGTCATGACAAATGGTGTGAATTTGCCAGCGATGAGAACTGTGCACTTGGGAAAACCAGCTGATGAGAAGCCGAGCAATGCGATTGGTAAGCCTAGAAAAATTGTGGATATTTTAAAGGGACATATTGCTCTGGAGATGAACTCACAGGCTAGGAGAATATCAAGAACTGTAGATGTTCCTGGTGTTGTGGCAGATAGAATTAGAAAAAATATAGCAGGACCCATAAGACCGATTGTGTTGAAAAGTTTGATTTTTAGAAGCTCTGGGTATTTCAGACGATCTGAGAGGTAACCACAGATGAACTTGATGAGTAGCTGGAATTTCTTGGCATTTTAAGAACATTTTCCTAAAAAAAAAACTCAGCTCACCGCAATCAATAATGGGAACAGAGTGATTAGTCCAACATAGGAGGATTGTATCCCAAGAACTTGTTTCAGGTATATCGAGGCGAATGAGATTGTGAATTGGAAGATCAAATAGTAACTGATGACTGAGAAAACGAAACTCCAGAAAATCAAAGATGTGAAGATTTTGACCAGGGGTATCTGCGAAAAGTTCTAGTTTTCTCTACTTCTCTCTTTTGTGTGTACTATTTCTATTTTTAATATAAAAATGTTCCCTTTGAATTGATTTTTTTTTCTCTTTTGCAAAAATATGTTTTCAAATAAATATATATGTTTTTTTCTAAAACACATGTTTATTTACACTGGTATGGGTCAACATGTGTACAAAAAAATGTGTATTTTTCTTGTTTCAATTTTTCAGTATTAGTTTTTTGTTCTGTCTGCGATATTATTGCTTTCCACGACTTCATCATTAACTTTTCCGCTGTGAAAAAAAGCAAATCAAATCTCTCGTGGCCTAATTTTCCAACAAGAGGGACTAGAAAAAGTTGATGTTATTTTTTTTCTCGATTTTCGACACTTTTTTCGACTTTTCTAGGTTGTTTTTCATTTATATGATATCCCATACTCTTATGAAAAAAATACTTCCGAAAAAAATGTAGATCTAATAATTGAATCCTACGACACTCCGTCTCCATCGGCACCCTATTTTTAGTACGTTGCTACGAGTATACGGTGCAGCAAGTTTAGCAATACCTCTTTTTTGCTTTTATGCTTTTTAAAAATGAAAACTAGTTAACTCAGGAGGCTGAATCTGGTAAAATTGAACCGAAAAATAATTTTTGATGATTGATGATACATCATGTTCGTTTTATATTCATGTAAAATTTCAGAGAAATTAACCTGGGCTGAAAATTTGAAAAATCATCAAACCACAATTTCACCAAAAATATGATGTAGCAGTTCTGTAAGCAAAAAATAAGAAATTTGGCTGAAAACTGGCTGAAATCGACTTTCGTTGGGGCGATTTTTCATGTTAGTACCCATTTTTAACCATAACTTATAACCCCGAAAAAAAAATTTCACCAAAAAAAAAAAAATTACGACCCCATACCGGGGTCGAACCCGCGATGAGTGGTTGGCGTTTTTAGAGAGAGAGAGAGAGAGAGAGAGAGACGCATAGAAAGAGAGCAAATTTGTAATATTATAGTTCTATTAGCTTCAAGAACATTCCAATTTTCTTATCTTCACCCAAAAAATGTCTATGTAATTTTTTTTTTCTTGACGTGACCAAATATGTCAATCACCTTTCTCTATTATCATTTTCATTTTCTATTTTTTTTTTTGAAAACACGATATTCAATTTTGCAGCCACAAAATATATATTTTCTGGCCTAACTTTTCAACAACAAGGACTAAACAAAGGTAGAGTTGTGATATTGGGCGAATGAGAGCTCTAAAATTTATTAGAATATATTTCAATTTTGAAACTGAAATATTTTCTGTTCGAAAATGTACAACCTTCCAGGGATTTTTCAAAGTAATCGATTTTTTGTAAAAATACGCTCTTTTTTCAGATATCTTCAAAAAACATGGACAACGAAAGTTTCGCATATTACTTGGCTAAACAGAGTTGCAAAAATATCAGCGACATGGAATTGGAGGCCAGAGTGGGCAGGGTGACATGCCTGAGCACTGCTGAGTTCCGTCGCAGGGTTGTTGGAAATATGCGAGTCACTCGGGATGAAGATGAGCCATCGAGAAAGAGGAAGCGATCGAGATGCAGTTACTCGGCTTCACCGTCGAGCTCTGAATCGGAAGACCCTTTGAGATCGGAAATCGAACTTCTTAAAGCAAAAGTGGATTATTTGGAACGTCGGGATGAAGAGAAGAAAAGGGTTATTAAGGATATGAAGAATCAGATGGGCTTGTTGAAAGGAGTTGTTGAAAATCTCACTTTTCGATTGGATCAAGGTAATTTGTTTTGAACACACCATTTTTTTTGGTTATTAATTCTAATTAGTTAATTTTTTGTGGTTTAGTTTTTAGAGAAAATTTTACGGTATTTTTTGGTGTAGCTTTGAAGTATCGATCAAAGTAATTGATAACGTAGTTCCCAATAAGTTCAATTTTTTAATAAAAACTTGAAACAGGGAATTTTTCATAATTCGAATTTTTGATTTTTGGAAAAGCAGGCAAGATTTTGCTACCGTATAGAAATTCAAAAGTTATTTTCCTAAAACAAAAACTTGGAGAACTATGTATATAAAATAAATTTCCCACTATTTCTAAAAATTGAACAACAGTAATTTTTTTTTAAAACTTCCGCATTTTTTTTGAGGATATCCAACCAAAACTGAAAGTAGTTTGCAATTTAGTTTTTTTTTCAGATTTTTTTTGATCCACTGAAATTTAGCAAAAAGTCGACCACGAGATTTCTCTTCCAATGGTCACAAAAAATCGAATTCAAAATAGTTTAAAAGTTTTTTTTTAAATCTTGAAGTTGATTTTGAAAGAAAGGACACGCTTTGTATAGAAAAATCCACAGAAGTTTTATATAGTTAAATTTAAACTTAAATTTAGGAATTTTGAAAAAACGAAATACCTTCTGTTTTGGTTCAAATCTTCAAAAATTGCGTCGAACTTAAAAATTATGGTTGAACGTTATCTCATTTTCATTTTACTGTTATTCAATATTCAAAAATATTTGTGAAATTCATTTTTATTACAAATCTAATTTTTTTTGATCTTATGGAAGATAATTATTTCGAATTTCTATAACATTGAAATATGAAAATTTCCCTGTTTCAAATTTTTATTAAAAAATCGAACACGTGTTTCATTAGTTTTTTGGACAGCTAGGAATACTTGAAAACTACACCATAAAGTATATAAAATTTGCTTCGAGAGAACTACACCACAAAAAAGTGCGTCATTGTACATTAAAATCTGCAAACACCTAACATTACGAACAATTTGTGAGTGTGCGTTGAAAACAATGAGAGCGAAAACATAATACATTTCAATAGAGCGCACATAACCCATTCAGACACAGTGGACACAGGCTTCTATTTTGATTTGTTCTCTGCTCCTACACCAAGTTTTTTTGAATTTTTTAGTGAATAAAATGAAAATGAGATAACGTTCAACCATAATTTTCAAGTTCGACGCAATTTTTGAAGATTTTAACCAAAACAGAAGGTATTTCGTTTTTTCAAGATTCCTAAATTTAAATTCAAATTTAACTATATAAAACTTCTGTGGATTTTTCTATACAAAGCGTGTCCTTTCTTTCAAAATCAACTTCAAGATTTAAAAAAAAACTTTTAAACTATTTTGAATTCGATTTTTTGTGACCATTGGAAGAGAAATCTCGTGGTCGACTTTTTGCTAAATTTCAGTGGATCAAAAAAAATCTGAAAAAAAAACTAAATTGCAAGGATAATTCTGTAATTTTAATGAAATTTAGGTTGGAACCTACGACAAAACTGGAAAAATCAACTTTTAATAAACTTGAACATTTTTTGAAACAGAAAATTTAATTAAATTGAGATTTGAAGATTTTTTGATGTAGTTGACTGATTTCAATTGGAAGTTCTGATTTTCCACATTATTCAATTTTAGAATTATGTTCAGCCTTTTTTTCATAAGATAATAAGAAAATAAATAGTGGTTGATTTTTAAATTTTGCTCGAATTTTCGGAAATCTCTAATAAATTGACTCACCTTCACTATCCAATCGACGTGATTTCCTCGCCTCAACACTATTTATGATGAAAACACGAACTTTTTTTTAAATTAAAAATATTCTTTTGAGAAAGAGGAAGTATGGCAAGTCAATCTTCGACTTCATCTGTACAAATTATTTCATCCGATAATATTTTACCTATTTCTCACCATATCTCAAGACAAAGTGATCGTAATGTTCGTTCTCGTTTTAATATTACAGGTTGGTAGGAAACAACTATTTTTCGTCCGGGAGAACTACATGTTTTCTTTTTTCAGAAAGTGAAATTATGGTTACTCGTGATTCAACTCCATCGCGTAATGTATCGCCCATTCCACATCGAATATCCAGAAAATCAAGAGATCTCAGTGTTGAGAATTCTCGTAATAATGTTACAGGTGAGTGTCAATTTTGAAATTCTAAAGAATGACCAGAGAATTTTTTCTAGGAAGAGAGAGTATGGATAGCCGTGTTTCCTCTTCATCTGGTCCATTTGATCCGTGGCGTAATATTTCTCATCGGATCACAAGAAAATCGAAGGATACGAGTGTTGAGGCGAGGAAATCACGTCGATTGGATAGTGAAGGTGAGTCAATTTATTAGAGATTTCCGAAAATTCGAGCAAAATTTAAAAATCAACTACTATTTATTTTCTTATTATCTTATGAAAAAAAGGCTGAACAAAATTCTAAAATTGAATATTGTGGAAAATCAGAACTTCCAATTGAAATCAGTCAACTACTCGGGGGAAAAACGGCAAGCGTGTCGCAAGGCTTTTTCCTTGTCGCAAGCTTGCGACACATTTTTTCTGGCGCAAGGGTGTCGCAAGCCGTGCAGTAGTTTTGCTGCTAGATGTCGCAAAGCTTGCGACTATTTGCGCAAGAACTCCGCAAGCCTTGCGACAGCCGAATGTCGCAAGTTTGCGACAAATTGCCGCAAGTTTGCGACAAACTGTCGCAAGCTTGCCGATTTTTCCCCGAGTACATCAAAAAATCTTCAAATCTCAATTTAATTAAATTTTCTGTTTCAAAAAATGTTCAAGTTTATTAAAAGTTGATTTTTCCAGTTTTGTCGTAGGTTCCAACCTAAATTTCATTACAATTACAGAATTATCCTATGAAAAAGGCTCTAGAGTTCAAAAATATGAAGAATCAAAACTTCCAATTGAAATCAATTCACTTCAATTTTTTCTGTTTCAAAAAATGCATTATTTCATTGAAAAGTTGAATTTTCCAGTTGAGTGTTACAATGAAGAGCTATAGACGAATAGGTTTTTTTTCAAATTTTTTAGCTCGAAAAAAAACCTGTAATTGAATTCAACAAATATAAAAATTTCAGAGCAGAATGACTTGGATCTGTGTTACTTCATCATCAAAAAATCTTCAAATGTCAATTTTACTAAAAAATTTCTGTTTCAAAAATTGTTTGAATTTATCAAGAAGTTGACTTTTCCAGTTTTATTGTACCTGAAAAAATATAAAAAATTATTATTTCATTAGAATTACAGAATTATTCTATGGAAAAAGCTCTAGAGTTCAAGAATATGAAAATCGAAACTTCCGATTGAAATCAATCAATTTTATCAACAAAAAAAGTACATTTTTCTAAAATATTCTGTTTCAAAAAATGTATTTTCTTATTGAAAAGTTGAATTTTCCAATTTCGTGTACATTGTGAATGTCTAAAAACAATAAAGAGCTAAAGACGGATAGATTTTTTTTTCAAATTTTCTAGCTCGAAAAAACCTGTAATTGAATTGAACAAATATAAAACAATTTCGAAGCAAAATGAGTTGGATCTGTAGTACTTTTAATAACAAAAAAACTCTGTTTCAGAAAGTTTGTAAGTTTTTGATAGACAGGTTCACGTCATGTCAGCATGCAATTGACGAGATTGAGAGAGACGCAGAGAAAAGTTCTCCGAGAGAAGTATAACAATGAAAATTTTCATGGCCGACTGGATAACGGGCGTGTCTTTGAATCGAACGACGGCGCCGAGCTCTGGTTCGATTCCCCCCCCCCGCGCCAAAACTTTTTTTTTATTTTTTTATTTTTTTTTCAAATTACAGTTTAATGTGTTTTCGAAACTTAAAAATGTATTCAAAATATTTGTGAGAGTAGTATCTGACAAGAGAACGTTGAAAAAAAAATGTAATTTGAAAAAAAAAGAAAAATAATAAAAAAGTTTTGGCGCGTGGGGGAATCGAACCAGACCTCGGCGCCGTCGTTCGATTCAAAGACACGCCCGTTAACCAGTCGGCCATGGAAATTTTCACTGTTGTACTTCTCTCGGAGAACTTTTCTCTGCGTCTCTCTCAACCTCGCAAATTGCTGTTTTTCATTGCGCTGACATGACGTGGGTTTGTATTCAATTCTAATGAGCAGTTGTAAAGTTTCAGTCGAAGTGATTTTAGAATTCAAATACGTATATTAAAAACCTGAACTTCTAACTGAAATCAGTCAACTACATAAAAAACCTTGAAATTTCGATTTTACTAAAATTTTCTGTTTCAAAAAACGTATTATTTCATTACAATTACAAAATTTGAATGCTTGAGTTACTGAATTCTATGTGTGACCAAAACCTTAAAACAAATCATTTTTTCCAAACCTGCTGTTTTGTGAGAAAAATAAACTTGAAATCGATTTCATGTTTCAAGAAACATGACAAATCGAAGCTTCCAATTGACCTCAACTGTATCTGATATTTTCAACAAAAAATTATGTTTCAAAAAGTTTGTAAGTTTTTGATAGACAGGTTTGTATTCAATTCTATTTGAGACATTTTTTTTTCAAATCTGCTATTTTGTGAGAAAAAAAACTTGAAATTGATTTCACTTTTCAAGAAATCTGTGATATTTTTTAAAATTCTGTTTCAAAAATTGGGTTAAGTTGTATATATATTTTTTTTTCTATTCATGAGTATCGAGCTATCGCAAGGTTTCAGTCGAAATGAATTTTTTTCCCATCTGATGTCAAATCTCGAAGCTCACAAAATTCAGAAGACCTTTAAAATTTAAATTTCTAGTTTTATCTAACACCATTATTTTTGGTATAAAAACAAAAAACAAAAAAAAAATCCCGTTTCAAAACTTTTTTCAAGTTTCAGATACACAAATTTGCATTGGTAAACCAAAAAAACATTCGTTCCACCTGAAATCACTAATAAAATTCACCTCTTAAAATTGAAGCTCCTAGTTTTATCAGAAACAATTTTTTAATTTCCTCTACACCAAAAAAATCCTGAAATGTCGATTTTACTCAAAATTTCTGTTTCAAAAAATTTACTATTTCATCAAACGTAGAATTTTCCAATCTGATTGCGGGTTTATTTTTTACCAAAATTTTTATCTCACCAAAAATATATATCATTTTTGAAACAGTAAAATATTACATTTTTTCAAGGTTTTTTGTAGTGGTTGGTAGTTATGAAATTTTTCAATTTTCAATAATTTGGATTTTTCGAGATTTGTCTAGAAAACAAATGTATTTTTTTAACTGGGAGTTTTTCAATGTTTTTTTTCTGAAATTTGAAGTATGCGCACATATTGAAATTAATGTTTCTTTGGCCAAATAATCTTCTATCAAAATTGAATTGAAAGTTTTCTATGAAGAAATTAACAAATTTTTGAAACAGATTTTTTTTTCATTTTTAAAAAAAATAATATTTGATCGAATTTTCGAGTTTTCTGTTTCAAAAATGTTATAAATTATTCTCAATTTTTTTTCCTTTAATAGTATCGGTACATAAAATCGTGGAAAATTTGACTGATTTGTGAAAATTATCGAAAAATGTTTTGAAAAGTTTCATAATTTTCTGAAAGTTTAAAATGGTTTAGATCATTCTGTGAAATGTTTGCTTATGTAAATTTGAGCTTTTCAATTTTTTATTCTTAAAAAAAGGAAATTTTCATTTTTTAACAAAATAAGTTTCAAATTAAGAAAAAATCCGTCAAAAGATAATTTTCGAATTTTGGTTACACTAAATTTTACTGTTTCAAACATTTGATAAGTAGTGGATAGAACTTACTTCTTTCAATAGTTTTCGCAGTGGTCGGATATTCAATTTGAAATATTCTAAAATATCAGATTTTCTCTTTGAATTCATTTAAAAAAAACCCTCAAAAACTTTTTACACTTTTTTTCCGAAAAGAACTTCGAAATTTCGATTTCAGTCAATTTTTTTTGTTTCTTATTTTCTGTTTCAAAAAGTTTATAAGTTTTTCATCTTTATTTTTTTCCAGTAGTATGACTTGTTATCTCATTTAAAAAAAACGGGAACAAAATTGTATATTTCAGAAAAGTCGGAATTCCCATTTTCCTTTGAGACAATTTTTGAAAAATGAAATAATTTAATGCTTCAGAAAGTGTTCATGATCATAGGGTACAAAATAAAAAAAAATGCTTGTATTATTCTTGAAGTTCTCTAGAGAAAAAATACTTATCTCTCTCCGATAGCTCCGAAATTCTTGTTATTGAAATTAGACAAAAAATGTTTCCAAAACTCGGAAAATATGAGAAATCAAAATTAGATCCATCAAAAAACAATTTGAGCACAGCCCGATGGAGAATTTCAAAAGCCGTTCATTTTTCTTAACCTTCAGTCTTTGAAACAGTAACATTTTTGTTGAAAGTGTATTTATCAATTTGCAAGAAAATTTCCCACTAACGACGAAAAATTCATAAATTCAACAAAATTTATAGTAAAATCACTTGACATCGCCAAATAAAGCTTGTAATTAGGTTTAAAAAAAACTAAATTCCGATTAAATAAAATTTTCTGTTTCAAACGTTTTATGAGTAATTGGTAGAATTTTTTCAATGATACTCCGAAATTTCTAAATATTAGAGTTGTTAATTGATATTTCAAAAAATATCCAGCATGTTCAATAACCCAGATTTATAAAAATAATATTTACTCTTTCAAGAAATGTATTAGTTTTGATGTTGTTGCATTTCATTACTTCTGAACTTCGGAAAATTTGCGAATTTAATAATTTAGAATTCAAAATTCGAACCTACCACGTCATGTCAGCGCAATGAAAAACAGCAATTCGCTAGGCTGAGAGAGACGCAGAGAAAAGTTCTCCGAGAGAAGTACAACAGTGAAAGCTTCCATGGCCGACTGGTTAACGGGCGTGNTCAGCATGCAATTGACGAGATTGAGAGAGACGCAGAGAAAAGTTCTCTGAGAGAAGTACAACAGTGAAAGCTTCCATGGCCGACTGGTTAACGGGCGTGTCTTTGAATCGAACGACGGCGCCGAGCTCTGGTTCGATTCCCCCACGCGCCAAAACTTTTTTATTATTTCTCTTTTTTTTTCAAATTACATTTTTTTTACAAAGTTCTCTTGTCAGATACTAAAAAATACACTCTCGCAAATATTTTGAATACATTTTTGAGTTTCGAAAACTCATTAAACTGTAATTTGAAAAAAAGAAAGAAAATAATAAAAAAGTTTTGGCGCGTGGGGGAATCGAACCAGAGCTCGGCGCCGTCGTTCGATTCAAAGACACGCCCGTTAACCAGTCGGCCATGGAAATTTTCACTGTTGTACTTCTCTCAGAGAACTTTTCTCTGCGTCTCTCTCAATCTCGTCAATTGCATGCTGACATGACGTGCTTATTGTCAGTCAAAAAATTCTAATTTTCTGTTTCAAAAAGTTAATAATTTTTTGATGACACTTTTTTTTCGCTTTTTAAAAAATATTCACAGAGAGCAAAGTTATGGTCATTTTTAGGCATGGTGCATTTCACCCACGCACACCAAAATGGGGGAATTTTTTCGGCAAATAAAGTGATTGCTCACAGTAGTCATACTTTCACCAAAAAAAAATTTGAGCCCGATTGGTGACTATGAATTTTTTTTGGACACGGACGTTTTTTGGTTTTTTTAAAGACTGTCTTAATTTTCTGTTTCAAAAGTTAATAAGTTCTGGATAACAATAAAATTTAGTATTATTTGGTTACACTAAATTTACTGTTTCAAGCGTTTCATGAGTGATTGGTGGAATTTCTACCCTTCAGTGTGTTAATAACCTTGTCCAATTTTGCGGTTTTTTGAAAAATCTCCGAGACATTTTTGAACATTACAGTTGTCATATAAATTTTCAAAAAATCTCCAGCATTATCAATAATCCAGATTTATGAAAAATCAAATCTACTGTTTCAAAAATTGTATTAATTTTTATATTGTTTCTCTTCAATACTATAAATATGACGCTTGCTTCGTCTTCATGAAATATTATAATTTAGAAACTGATAAGAAATTCAGAAATCAAGAGAATCAAAACCTTTCATATCATGGTTAGTCGAAATTGTTTTTTCCGAAAATAATTTTCTGTTTCAAAAAGTATATAAGTTCTTAATGTGTAACTGATTGAAATAAGTTTTGAAAAAATTCGGTCAAAAAATTTATGTTCCTTTTTTTTCTCTATGAAAAGACAATATTTCAACTAAAACTACGATCCGTCGAAAAATAAGTTTTAGTTTTGATGATATTTAATTTTCTGTTTCGATATTCCAATATAACGGTTTCGAAATATACTTTTGATTACCAGTTGAAAAATATTTGTTTTTTTTTTTTTTTCAAATTTCCTGTTTCAAAAAAAGTATTAATTTTGATATTGTTTCATTTCAATACTTTTAGGGCTTTTCACTTCTCCTGAGAATATACGAATTTAGAATACAATAATCGAAACTCTCAAACCTTCCGAAAAAATGTTCTGTTTCAAAAAGTTAATAATTTCTGGATGACAATAAAAATCAGTACATTATGAAAAAACTGCAGAATCGCATGATTACTAATTATTTTTAGTTAGTTATTTTTTGATTACTAATTATTTTTAGTTTGATTACTAATTATTTTTAAATTTGAAGTCTCTGTTTCAAAATTTTTTAAAAGTTATTGCTGTTACTTCTTTCAGTATCACCTTTGTTCTTTTCTTTTGAAACCTTCTTTTGAAAAAATGGAGAAAAAGTTTATATTTCAAAAAATCGAAATTCCCAAGTATTCTACTTTGATAAATACATACTTTCTCTTCAAAAAATTAAGACAATGAATTAATTTGCTGTTTCAAAAAATTCATAAGTAAAAAAAACTAGAAATTGGAGTATCTATTTTTCAAAACAAAAATTGGTTTGTTTTTCAGGAACCGTCCCGAAGAAAATTGAGAAAACCAAATCAAGAGAGCGCCGGCATTCTTATGGGGTAAGTACTGTTTTCACCATGATTGTTACTATAATTTTTGGAATATCCAAAGCTGAGGAAAAACTACAAATATTGAATTTCATTTTTGTGTGAAAAATTTCTGTGCATTGACAAAAAATTAGTTTCTTTATCTAAACAATGTGTTTTTTTTTTTGAAACACGCGGTTTTTAAAACTCCAGTCATTAAAGTTTTTTTTTTAATTTTTAACTCTATCCAATTTCAGCGTTCTGGTTGCGCATTGTGCGGAGGTCCACATTCTATCCGTCATTGTGATCGTGTCACAAGACGAACCTAATTGGGAGAATTGTGATCGATCTCATCTCACTGTTTTGTATAGATGACTATACTTCCGCTCATTTTCAAATTCTTGTATTATTTAACCAGTTACTTGTTTTATTGTCGTTTTGTTAATAAACTTGTTGTTTTTAGAACTAACCTTTGGAGCCTCGGTGCTCTTAACAGCTTCTTTATCCTTATTGATTTTATCCAACTCTTCAGTCCCCACCAATGGATATTTTTCTGGTCCATCTCGATGATATATAATCCACAAAACTGTTAACACAGCCAGAACCCCGCCATGTAGGTAAAATACCCAAGGCCAACCAAAAATCGATGAAATGACCGGATGATCACATTGTCATCAAAGCTCCTAGTTCGGTGTGAGATGACAAGACGGCGACGAAGAATCCACGCTCCTTTAAACTAGCCCAGGAATTGGTGATCATGCCAGCAACGGTGAGGAGATTCGAGACAGTGAATCCTTGAAGAAATCGGAGAATTGTGAAGGCGTGGAATGAGAAGGATAGGGAGAATAGGGTGATGAGGACGAGCAGCGTTGCCAAGGTGCTGGATATTGATAGGATCTGAAATGTTATAAGGGTTTTTGTTCAGAATTTCGGCTAATCTGATTTTTGAAGAATTTCAAGGTGTATCTTTTGGTTATGGCAAATAATTTAAATTCTAAATTTCATCGCCTTTTTCCTCTCATAATTGATTATAAAAATTAACTGTTTCAAAGGCGCAAGATTAAGACAATCGGCAGAAATGAAATATTGTGTGACTAAGAATAATATCCAAAAGTGGTCAATTACAAAATTTTAGACCATGTCAAGATCCTCAATTTTGTAATTGATCGCTTCTTGATAACGTTTGTCGTTTCTATATGACTAAAATGACTTCAAAAATCGAAGTTCTAGGTTAATACGGAAAAATTTATACTTTCAAATTCGGTCATCAAAAACTTCCTTTTTTTAAAAAAGAATATAAGTACCATAGTTCTAAAGTTCCAGTGTCATTAAAATCGGAAAAAAATAGTATTTTGAAAATGTTGTGTAAATATCTCAACTAATGCGAAAAATGTTACACTTCCGAAGTTGAGGATTTAAAATTCACTGTTTTAAAACAAGTACGTTAAGTAAAGGTAGTTTTATATTCACTCTCCATCGAACCGAAATTGAGACTTGAAAAATACTTTTCGAAATTTGATACTAAAAATCCACTGTTTCAACTGTATAAAAGTGAACAGGTTGTTGAAAAGCCGTTCGCAAGTTCGGAATTTTAGGAATTCGACGTTTGAAATGTTCAAAAAATTTCAAATTTCATCTATTTCGAAAATAATTAGTTTTTTTTGGAAGAGAATATGAAAATGCTCTTTATTGATGTCACTAATTTATTTTTTTAAATGTTTTCTCAAGCTCGGGGTCAAAAAGCAGTGCTCACTGAAAACTGAAAAAAATTTCCTGTTTTACAAAAATCATATATTTTATAACGTGCTCTCAATTCATCTAGCGTTCTAAATCGGTGGAAATTGGTGATTTCCTAATTTTAGCTGATAAAATTCACTGTTTCAAAACAAGCATGTCAAACACCGGTATTTTTATGTCTACTCTACATTCAACCGAATTGAGGTTTGGAAAATACTTTTTTGCCAAAAAAATAACATTTTTTGATCATTTTGAACTACTGCGCATTATTTTGAAAACTTGAAAATGTTCTAAAAATCGTGAAAACTGTGTGGTAATTTTGAAAAAAAACGTCTATTTTTCCTAAAATGGAGACATTGACGGATTCTCGAGGCCTCAAATTTTATACATATTTTCTCTGAAACAGAAAGTTTTTTTGAACTGAAAAAATATCAATTTTTTGCAGTTTCTAAACGATCTTGATTTTCAGTTTTATGTGTGGAGTTTGTGGAACTATTTCAAAAGTATTAGCCAATAAAAGTTGAAAAAATTACTGTTTCAAAAGATATTTGTAAAATGCAAAACTCATTTTATCATTTAGTGGGTGTTGTCATTTTATCATTCACCTAGAAAGTTCTATTTAGTTTCTATGCCATATCAAAATTTCTAAATTCTTTATTTATGTACATTATTTATTTACAATTGCAATTGGTGGGATCTCCGGTGCCACCCGTGATGATCCATTTGCATTTTCCTCTTCGTCTTCAACTTTTTCTTCACCCATCACCGCCTTTATCATCATCAAATCTCCTTTATCTTGCGCCCATTTTGCTGGTTCAGCTCTGCAAAAAATAGCATTCTTGAATGAATGCATGCATCAAGTGCGCTCTATCGAACAAACCTTGCGAAAACGATGAATACCGTATTAGCGAAAGAGAGCACAGCTCCATAGATCACAAAGACTCTTTGCCATTCGACGAATTTATCGGATGGTGTGAGAGCTGGAACCAGGAAAGAGCCGCCCATTAGAGAGATACAGGCGAGCATTTGAACAACCGACATGACGAAGGGTGAGTATTGACCGGCTACCATCACTGCGCATTTACCATATCCGCCTGAGGAGAAACCGAGAAGTGCCATTGGGATGGCTGGAAAGTGAAGGAGGTATTTGTGTGAAAAAATTGATGAGAGTAAGAATATTCACTGTTTCAATGTCTGGGTAATATTAATTTGAACAACATTTTTCTGTTAATTTCTTAAATTTTTTTTCGAAAAATCATTGTTTCACAAAAATAGGCTTATTGATTTGATTTTCCAGTTACCGTTACTCGAATCATAATTTTTTGCAAAAAACAACAAAACTCATCAATATGAATATTCCTCCTGGAGCATTAACCACGTGTTTCGAAAAAAAAAAAAAGTTTCGCCTGCGGCAGGGATCGAACACAGAACCATCCACTCCACGCAACCTCCTCCTCCCGGCTGCGCCATCTCAACACATTTTGCCTCTTCCTTAATTGTTTACACTATTTCGATGTTTTATTTGGTGAAAAAATCGTGAAACTTTGGAGCATGTTTTTTGGAGCTCAGCTGACCGAAACGCAGCTAATTTTTACAGGATCGTTTCTAGCGTATCGAAAACTACCAGACTATATATGTTTCATTTGAAAGTCCCACTTCCAAATGTGAAGGCTCCCTTGTAAGTCTCCCAGCACTAAAATTCACTGTTTCCTGACAACCCCTTATTGATAATATGGGTTTTCATGATTCAGTTTTCAGTTAGATGAAATTCCTAATTTTGGAGCCATAAATATTATCAAAACATATCACTTTCAAAATTTAGCGACTAAAGTTCACTATTTCATGAAAATTTCTTATTGATTTTTTGTTGACCTTTTTTTTTAAATTAAAATTAAAATAGTGGAATGCTGTTTATGATTATTGTGGCCATATGGTTAGTTAGGTTAGGTTAGTTAAGGTTACCTTTTCGATTACCCCCTTTGTAAAAGAAAAAATATTTAACTTTTCTGTAGAGATTTCAAAAAAAAAATACCACTTCTAAAAAATCTAAGTTCTCAAATAATATGGAAAATTTATACTTCCGAATTTGGTCATCAAAAATTTTCTGTTTCAAAAAAAGAATGTAATGGTCATGGTTCTTCGCAGTAAAATTTTAATTTGGAACATAAGGCTTTGGTGTCAATTATTCATGATTTATTGATTTTTTTACAGTAGGATTGAAATTAGAATTTAGTGAAAACTGGCCTCTTAATTTCACTGTTTCAAAAAAACCTTTTTTTTTTAAATTTTTTTTAATAAAAAAAAATAAAATAAAATAAAAAAATTTTTTTTTTTAATTTTTAAAATTCAATCTATTTAATGGCACGCTGAAATATCGACATACAAATTGCCATTTAGGGTTTCACTAATTCATGATTTGTCAAATATTTTCAAGCTCAGGGTTGAAAATCAATCTTTAGTGAAAATTTTGGTCTTAAAATTTTACTGTTTCACAAAATCCATATATTTCTTTAGGTTCTCCATTTGTGTTCTACTTTTTTTGACATGAAATTCTTTTTTGAAAACATGGTTTTTGGAAGCCTAAACTTTCCAATTCAAGCAATCACCTACATTTTTACTGAAAATTAAACCGAATTTTGAGACTTTTGAAATATGCTGTTCTAAATTTGATTCCAAAATATCCCTGTTACAATAAATGAACATTTAAGATGTGACTTTCAATAAGTAGTAATCCAAAAAATGTTTTAAATTAGAGCTCCCGAATGCCACGTTTTAAAAATACTGTTCATTTTTGTTTTCTAATCCTGTTTCAAAAAAAAAAAAAAAAACTCACACAACAAAGCAACATCCAATACCTTCGATCCACCTGGTGACGTCACCGATAAAATAATAAAAAATATCGAAGACCCAAGAAGAGCAAACGAATTGAATATTTTCATCTTATTCAACTCGCTGATTGATTTAATACGATCCGAGAAAAATCCGGTGCTAAATTTGATGACCAAAAGACATGCCATTGGAATGAGAGTGAGGAGGCCGGCTTCAGTTGGTTCGCATCCGATGACACCGCGCAGATAGATGGGAGCATAGGAGATGGAGAATTGGGAGACGAGGAAATTGCCGATGACCGCGATCCAGATACCCCAGATGACGATGGAGGAGACGATTTTGCGAACTGGAGTCTGAAGGAAAAATTGTGATTTTTTTCAAACATCTTCTCACAACGGGAACTTTTCAAATCCGAATTCAAGATATTTGAAAGTTGTATCCAAATTTTGAAAATTCTCAAAATATATTTGTAGAAAAAGTCTTTCATGAACGAAAAAAAAAGTTATTGGATATATTTTACGGATTCCAATTTTATACATTTTTTGAAACAGGGATTTATTTTTTTAAAGGTTTTTTTTGGAATATAGATCTTGGCGCTGAATTATCAATATTCTAGTTTTTTTTTTAAATAACAGCATTGGCTAATTTTAAAGCTTAAAATTTGATATCTTTTCTGAAACAGGGATTTTTCTGTCTCTCTGTCTCTCTGTCTCTCTGTCTCTCTGTCTCTCTGTGTCTCTGTGTCTCTGTCTCTCTGTCTCTCTGTGTCTCTGTCTCTCTGTCTCTCTGTGTCTCTGTGTCTCTGTGTCTCTGTCTCTCTGTCTCTCTGTGTCTCTGTCTCTCTGTCTCTCTGTCTCTCTGTCTCTCTGTCTCTCTGTCTCTCTGTCTCTCTGTCTCTCTGTCTCTCTGTCTCTCTGTCTCTCTGTCTCTCTGTCTCTCTGTCTCTCTGTATCTCTCTGTCTCTCTGTCTCTCTGTCTCTCTGTCTCTCTGTCTCTCTGTCTCTCTGTCTCTCTGTCTCTCTGTCTCTCTGTCTCTCTGTCTCTCTGTCTCTCTGTCTCTCTGTCTCTCTGTCTCTCTGTCTCTATGTCTCTCTGTCTCTCTGTCTCTCTGTCTCTCTGTCTCTATGTCTCTCTGTCTCTCTGCCTCTCTCCCAACTCACCACTGGTTTCTGTCCCGTCAAATTGAACTTCTTTCCATTACTAATCTTCTTCCACTCTTTCTCCTTCAAAAATGGATGTTCCACAGCGCGATCTCTATAATAAACCGCCCACAACAACGTCAAACATCCCAAAATGATTCCATGAAGATAGAAAACCCATGGCCAACCGGCACTAGTCGCCACCGCTCCAGAAACGGGCATTGTAAACACGGCGCCCATTTCGACGTGAGCCGAGAGCACGGCAATGAACAGGCCTTTCTCGTGAATTGTCGCCCATTCGTTGACGATGACACCGGCGACGGTGAAGAGGATCGAAAAGGTGGCACCTTGACAAATGCGAAGAATGACAAAGGCGAGGAATGACCAGGAGAGGACGATAGGGGTGAGAAGGATGAAGATGGTAGCAATGGTACTGGACACGGTCATCACCTGAAAAAATAGAATTGACAGAGAATTCTCATACCACCATTTTTCTAGACATGAACTAGAAAATAGCTCATTTGAAACAGTAAAACATTTTGCTTATCCAAGTTCAACACAGATTATTGATAAGGGTATCTGTGATTAAGAAAAACTATTGTTTCAATTTTTTTTTTAATTTTTCAACTTTTTATGAAAAGTTGATCTGTATCGTGAACCTTGTTAGTCATAAAAATTAAATTCATCGTTTGAGCTAATAAAATTTCGGATATCGTCTGAAATCAAAGGTGAAAAGTTTATTCATACAAAAAATGGATGAATTTGAAAGTTATTTGGTGAAAGTGAAAGGTTTACTGTTTCCGATGTTTCCTAATTCTGAATTTCACAATTTTGAGCTACCTAATAGTATCATTAAAGCAACACCTGAAGCTAAAAATCGATACCAAAAAAAAATCGAAAAAATAACTAGGACCCCAAAATATGAAATCACAATATTTTAAGCGAAATGAGTTTCAGCCATTCGAATTTCACATGGGAAATCAGATTTAAATTACCTCCTCCACATGTTTTAAAAAGATGAAATTTTTTATTTTTTACGTGAACTTTTTTCTCTCTTCACATTTTCAAATAAAAAGTCGTCAATTAAAATGTATGTGGCCAGAGTGTTGACACACTTTGTGCTGAGAAGAATTTTCAAAACGATTTTCGCCCTTTTTCGTTATTTGACTCAAACTCGGTCATTTTTGAACTTTTCCTGATCATTTTTTTTGTATATGCACTTTAGCTTCAGGGGTTTCTTTAGGTCCCTCACCTTATGACAACCAAATCTTCTCAACAAACCAGACATTGGAACCGTTGCTATAATTGCTCCAATAAATCCCGACGCAAATGTCAAGCTCTTATCCGACGAGTCAAAATCAAATCTCCTTTCAGACAACGGCAAATCATCATCATTCCAATCAATTTTTGCTGTGAAGTTTGATTTTTCATATTCTTCCCAGTAAGGGGAGGATTTCAAATTGACGATGGATATGTAGGTAGCATTGTAGGCGATTAATCTGAAACAGAAGTGAATTAACAATAGAGCATGTTTGCTTCATCTGTGAGAAAAGGGGCGGAGCTTAGGCGGAGAATTCTTTGAACTATATAAGAGAAATATGTATAATGAAAGTACTTGAAAACAACTTGAACGATGTAATTTATATGTACATTTTATTTTGATGTTGAATGTTGCAATTTTTTAAAACTTGTTTTGAAAAATACGGTTTCAAAAATTTAATATCATTTTTTTCTTTATTAATATTTTATTAGGTATTGGCAGAGCTGTTGAAATGGAATGTACCCCAGATGGGCTTCCCAGTTTAAATGGGAAAAATAAGTAAAATTGTTCACGTGGGAAAATCCCAGATAAACATTACCATCCCATGGGAGCCCAGGTGGGCTTCTTTTTTCTTTCATTTCTTGAAAAAATGCGACTTTTTTATGAAATGAACAAAAAACGACAAATCCGTCAGAAAAAAAAATACAAAACGTGAACTTTTTCTACATTTTTGGAATTATATTTCCCACCTGGGAAAGCCCAGCCCATCCCAGTTTATCTGGTCATTTCTCGAAGTGGGGTGGGATGGAATGGGCATTTTTATCTGGGCTATCTGGAGCCCACATTTTGCCCATTTCAACAGCTCTGGGTATTGGTCATAAATTTAGCGAAAAAATTTCGTATTTTTTGGGCAAAAAAATCAAATTTTTCGTTATATTGTTGTGGGATTTGGAAGTTACTGTTTCAAAAAATGTATTTTTACTTCAAAAAAAAAGTCAAAAAAAGTTTCGTCTGTGATTACATTTACTATGCGTTTTTTCTATTTCTGTCAGGAAATGGCCAATGTCAAATTTGAAGTCAAAGTCTATTTTTTCGAAATTAGGAATTGAAAACATGAAAATTGAACGCCAAATTTCGAAAATTCAATTTGAATTCTTGGCAACAAAAAGGAAACGAATTTCCTGAACTTGTTAAATTACGATTTCAAAAACTTGATATCAATTTTTCAACAAATTCAAAAAAACTCGGGGAAAAATTAGCAGGCCTGCGCTTTTTGATGTCGCAGCAGCTGCGACATGCATCCGCCAAAATGTAGCAGACTTGCGTCACTCCTGCGACAAAAAGAGCAGTGGCTGCTATATGCATGCGTCAAAAAAATATTTGCACTCGAAAAGTGTAGCAGGCCTGCTAAAATAGGTAGCAGACCTGCTAAAAGTGGTAGCAGGCCTGCGCCAAGAGTAAAAAATTCCGCAGGCGCTGCGACATCTATGCGGATTTTCCCTCGAGAAAGTCAAGGATTTTACCAAAATTTTAAAACAGTATTTTTTTAAATTTCACTGTTTCACGTCAACTCAAAATTTTACATTTTTCGAGAAAACGGACAATTCCAAGATTTTACCAAAATTTTTAAAAATATTTTCGGCGAGAAGTTTGCCAAATATTAACCAAAACACGGGAATTTCAATTTAAAAGTTCATAGTGAGAAAATAAGAAATTATGTATAAAAATATCGAGTGTGAAAAAAATAGAAAATTTTCATATATCAAATTTTTTTCTCACAAAAAAAATAATGAAAATTCGCTGAAAAAAACTGTGATTTTTCGAGAAAAATTCTAAAAAAATTTGTCTGTTAAGTGTAAACATGAGAGCTAAAAGTTGTTTGATTTGGACGAAAAAAAATTTTCTGAAATTTAAATTTCAGGGTTTAAAAATCTCATTTTTTAAATATTTATTAATTTGATTGAATCAAAGTTAAAAGTTAAACCTATCGATTTTTTTTCAAAAAATTTTACTGTTTCACGCCAATTTGAAATTTTACATTTTTCGAGAACAAAATGATAGTTCAGAAATGTGCTTAAATAATTCACCCCAAATTTTTTTCAACAAAAAAAATTTCACTGTTTCACGCCAACTCAAAATTTTACATTTTTCAAGAGAATACATTAGGATTGTCGAGTTAACAACTCACCCCGACAAATTAAAAGACAAGAAAAATAGTGCCAAAACCAGAATAATATATCGATTAGCACCAAGACATCCAAACTTTTTATCATTCAGATTTTCAGTTCCACTTTCAACCGAACAAATATTATCAGTTGATTTAACAGAGCTCATTTTAGACAAATATTTTTTTTTGCTCTAAATGAACTCTGACATTTTATATATAGTTGCGACTTTAATTTATTCAAAAAAATGTCCAAAAACCGGTGAAAATGTAGGGATGTATGATGTTTTGTAGTATGGTAATTCGATTTTTGACATGTGGTAGTTTTTGTTTTGTTTTTTAGCTGACAAATGTACCCGGGAATGATGTGTGGAGTTTGGAATATTGTCTAGGGTAGGATGTTGCCAGTTTTTTTCTCGTTGAAAATCGTTTTTCATACTTTGTTTTTCATATCCTGGAAAAAATGTTTGAGTGAACAAAAATTGAATTTATGTGTTTATCATTATTATAAAAAACTTTTAAAAAACACTGTTAGAGTTAGTAGCCGTTCAAGAATTTAAATTTTTGAATTTTCTTATTTTTTCCTGTTTCAATGGTCCAAAAATACGAAACATGACTAAAGTTGCAAAACGGGTGCGACGGGTGACCCGCGACACACGCCACACCCGTCTGTTCGTTCGTTAGACACCCGCCACACCCGCCTGTTTTTTTGTTTGACACCCGCCACACCCGTCTGTGTGTGGTTTCATACACGCGACACCCGGCTGTTTGTGTGTATTTTCAGGCGGGCGTGTACGGGTGCGGGCGTGTACGGGCGTGTATGGCGGGTGCCGGGTGTGGCGGGTGCCGGGTGTGACGGGTGTCAAACAGAAAGAGGAGGACGGGTCACCCGTCGCACCCGTTTTACAACCCTAAACATGACATTTTATTGCAGTTAATCTTCGAATCTTTCATCTTTTGAAAATTTCTATTTTCCACTACGACTCGGGGAAGAATCGGCAAGCTTGCGACAGTTTGTCGCAAACTTGCGGCAATTTGTCGCAAACTTGCGACATTCGGCTGTCGCAAGGCTTGCGGTGTTCTTGCGCCAATAGTCGCAAGCTTTGCGACATCTAGCAGCAAAACTACTGCACGGCTTGCGACACCCTTGCGCCAGAAAAAATGTGTCGCAAGTTTGCGACAAACTGCCGCAAGCTTGCGACAAGGAAAAAGCCTTGCGACACGCTTGCCGTTTTTTCCCCGAGAAGTTCAGTTGTAATAAAATAAGATAGTGCACGTCATGTCAGCATGCAATTGACGAGATTGAGAGAGACGCAGAGAAGTACAACAGTGAAAATTTCCATGGCCGACCGGTTAATGGGCGTGTCTTTGAATCGAACGACGGCGCCGAGCTCTGGTTCGATTCCCCCCCGCGCCAAAACTTTTTTATTATTTTTCTTTTTTTTTCAAATTACAGTTTAATGTGTTTTCGAAACTTAAAAATGTATTCAAAATATTTGCGAGAGTGTATTTTTTAGTATCTGACAAGAGAACGTTGTAAAAAAATGTAAATTGAAAAAAAATAAAAAAGTTTTGGCGCGTGGAGGAATCGAACCAGAGCTCGGCGCCGTCGTTCGATTCAAAGACACGCCCGTTAACCAGTCGGCCATGGAAATTTTCACTGTTGTACTNATAAAAAAGTTTTGGCGCGTGGAGGAATCGAACCAGAGCTCGGCGCCGTCGTTCGATTCAAAGACACGCCCGTTAACCAGTCGGCCATGGAAATTTTCACTGTTGTACTTCCCTCAGAGAACTTTTCTCTGCGTCTCTCTCAGCCTCGCAAATTGCTGTTTTTCATTGCGCTGACATGACGTGGTGACCCATGTTTCAAAAAAAACGTGCTCGAAAATTTTGTTTTTCAGTTTTGAAGTTCAAGTTAGAGGTCGATATCTTGATTTTAACCTTTAAAAGTTTGAATTTTTCAAAAAATCTTCCTTGTTTCGATGTCCTTTTTTGGATTAAAAAAAAAGCACAAAGTTAATACTATTTGCTAATTGGCCATAAATCTTTCAATTTTAAGCAGTTTTTTTACAACGTGTTCAGTTGTAAAAAATTAATAGTGACATTTCGATACCCCTTTTTAAAAAAAAGTACTTGAAAACTTTATTTGTCAATTTTGACATTCAAATTTCAGAGGTTGATATCTTGATGATTTTTTCCTGTTTCAAAGACTTTTTTTAGTCTGAAAATGTACAACATATTATTGTGATTGACTTCCATAGGGCTCAAATTTTCCAATTTTCAGAATTTCTTTTTTTTTCACCACGAGTTCAGTTGTAATCAAATATGATTGTCACTTTTTGATACCCGTGTTCCGAAAAAAATATATTTGAAAATGTTATGTTTCAGAAAAAATTTGAAGTTTTAGATTTTAGGACAAAGTTCAGGTATCATAAAAAGTGAGAGATGTTGAATTTTTGAATTTCAATTTTCAAATTTCCTAATTTTTTTTTTCTTTTTCAATGTTTTTTTGGACCAAAAAAAGTGCCTTTTTGATGAAAAAAATGTGCTGGAAAATTTTATTTTTCAATTTTCAAGCTTTTTTTTTAATTTTGAGATCTTGATCAATCGAAATAGTCACCCCAGAAGTTCAGAAAAAGTGCTCGAAAATTTAATTTTTCATTTTTGATGTTCAAATTTTAGAGGGGATATCTTGATTTAAAGCGATTCGAAAAATGATTTCCACGTTTTAGAATTAAAATTTTCATGTTTCAAAAAAAGTGCGCGAGATTTAAATTTTCCAATTTCAGAGACAGTTCAGAAATTTCTCTTCCTAATTTTTTTCCTGTTTCAATGTCTTTTTTTTTGGTCTGAAATATACAAAATATTGTTGACTTCCATTGGACTAAAAATCGCTTAACCTTCAGAGTTTTTTCACAACCCTGTTCAGCTTTAACAAGTTAAGATACTGAATTTTTGATACCCGTGGTTTAGAAATTGTTCTCGAAAATTTTATTTTTCCAGTTTGAAATTTTGATTTTGACCAAAAATATTTTGAACTTCAAACAATATTGAAAAAAAGTGAGCATTTTAATTATTTATTTAAAAAATGAGTTTTAGACAGTTCAGTCACTAGTTCAAAATTTTCAATCCAGTGCGAATCAGGTTCGATTTTCAGAGTTTTGTTCAGAAAAAGTGCTCGAAAATTTTATTTTCCGATTTTGAAGTTCAAACTTCAGAGGTAGATATGTATCTTGATTTCAAGATTAACGATTTTGAACTTCAGAAAAATGTGAAAATTTAAATATTGTATGCCAAAATGAGTTTCAGAGACAGTTCAAACACGTAGTTCACGAACTTCAACTTTTTAATTTCCGAATTTTTTTCCTGTTTCAATGATCCAAAAATACGAAAAATTATAAGTGATTGCAGTTTGACCTGAATTCTTACAATTTTCAGAATTTCATTTTCTCATAACGTTGTAAAAAAAATTAAGATAGTGACTTTTTGATACCCATGTTAAAAAAAGTGCTGTTATTTTTCAATATTGAAGTTCAAATTATTGAGGTTGTTAATTTAATTTCCAGCTCAAAATTTTCAAATTTCAAAAAAAAGTGATGCCAAAATGAGTTTTAGAGACAGTACAAACACGCCGCAGTTGAGAAATTTGAATTTTTGAACTCGCCAATTTTTTTTCCTGTTTCAATGTCTTTTTTTTTGTCTGAAAATGTGCAAAATATTATTTACATCGGGCTGAAAATCTTTTAATCTTCAAAGTTTTTTTTTCCACAGCGTGTTCAGTTTTATTGAATGAAATTGCTCGAAAATTTTATTTTTCAGTTTTGAAGTTGACATTTAAGAATTTGATATCTAAATTTCAAAAATAACGAGTTGAAAATTCAAATATTTCATGCAAAAATGAGTTTTAGAGAAAGTTCAAACACCTTATACTTCACAATTTTCAATTTTTGAATTGCCCTATTTTTTCCTGTTTCAATATTTACATTTTGATCCAAAATTTTACAACATGGGGTTATCAAAATCAGGTTCGATTTTCATAATTTTTTTCACAG
Organism: Caenorhabditis sp. 38 MB-2015; assembly: GCA_900536415.3. Classification (NCBI taxonomy): domain Eukaryota; kingdom Metazoa; phylum Nematoda; class Chromadorea; order Rhabditida; family Rhabditidae; genus Caenorhabditis; species Caenorhabditis quiockensis. Next base: position 24,626 of record LR548857.1, read on the forward strand.
CGTGTTCAGTTGTTATCAATCTACATAAATAGTAGAAAAAAAATAGTTCAGAAAAAATTAACCGAAAATTTGATTTTTTAGTTTTGAAGTTACATAACATTTAAGAATTTGACATCTTGATTTCAAGAATAACGATTTTGAACTTCAAAAAATTGTGAAACTTTGAATATTTTATGGCAAAATGAGTTTTAGAGACAGTTCAAACAATATCCTATTTTTTTCTGTTTCAATGTCTTTTTTTTTATTCAAAAACACTGAACGCAATGTCGATATAATTTTCAATTTTTCACATGGTGTGATTTCTTTATCTCCTATCAATTACTGTAACAAAACACACAAAATCGTTGCGAGACCATTCTCAATAGAGCGCACTTTCCACACTATATTTCTAGCAGTAACATGTAGTCGAACAGAAAAGGGAGGTTAGGTAATTAAATGAACTGACTTTGAACTGATTCCCATGTTTCAGAAAATGTTCTATTTTTTTCCTGTTTCAATGTCTTTTTTTGTCTGAAAATGTGCAAAATATTATTTACATCGGGCTGAAAATCTTTTAATCTTCAAAGTTTTTTTTTTTTAACTCAAAAAATTTTTTAGTGTTAAGTAAGGTGAAAAAACAAAGCACTTGAATTTTCAGATTTTTTCGGCAAACAATCGAATTCGAAAATTCTTCCAAAAACTGTTCAAAACTTTCAATTTTTCAACTTGCCAATATTTTTTCCTGTTTCAATTTTCCCTTTTTCGCCCAAAAACCGGTGCAAAAATCGATTATTTTAGGTTGATTTTCAGGCAATTTTTATCATTAAAAATCTAAATTTCGAAAAGTTTTCATAGTTTTTAATACTTGAATTTAGAAAAAAAAATCCTGTTTCAATGTCTACCTTTTTGCCTGAGATTAAAAAAAAAAGAACTTGATATCAATTGTGAGGTTATTTTTAAAATTAACATGATTGATCATGAAGTTTCAGATTTTTTGACGTTAAAAAATCCAATTTTTGAAGAAACCGAAGTAACCGAAAAATAATATTTTTTATCACCAAAATCTAAATTTCACAAAGTGTTCGAAATTTTCAAATTTGTAAAAAAAAATTCCTGTTTCAATGGTTATATTTTAGCCCAACCTTATAGAACAAGAGGATGATATCCACAAGTTGTGGCGTTAATTTTAAAAAATTTCATTTTTATCCAATTTCAAAAAAAAACTCCCAACTTTAAAATTCCGCTGGAATAATCGAAAATCTAAAGTATTTTTCTCCAGAACATGATTGAAATCTTTAATTTATGAAATTTTGATGGCAAAATCGATTTTCAATATCGATTTTTCAATAAGATTTGAAAATTAGAATTTTTATCATAAATTTTTTGACTGTAAGATCAATAAATTAACAATTTTGATAACATAATTCATTTTTTCAAATATTTTCCCAAAAAAAAAACCCATCACAATACAATCCCTCTCTTCCTTTATTTTCCAGAATTTAATTTTAATTTTTTTTTCTTTTCCAAAATCCACCCACCCATCCTACCCAATAATGTATAAATTACATATTTCAAGTGGTTTTCAAGCACTTTTTCTCTGTGATAATAGTAGTAGTATTTGCATTTTAAGCCCCTATTTTTTTGTCGCGCAGATGTTTTTAGTCTAATCTGATTTTCTTGAGACAGCAAAAAAAAAAATTGATTCTGGGAAAAAAATTGTAGTTTGTATTTTCCTGATTGTTTTTTGCATAGTGATTTTCGATGTTTTATGCTCATTTTTATATTTTCTAGGTCGTTGTTAAATTTGAAAATTGAAAACTAAGGTTCATTTTCAAAATTTTCGAAGCTTTTAAAATTTTTCCTGTTTCAATTTATACTTTTTACCCAAAAATACGATAAAAGTTGATTTGCAGATGTCCGATTTAAAATTGACATTATTCTGGCTAAATCTTGAAATTTCAGATTTTGGCTTTAAAAATCAACTTTTAGAGTGAAGAACCCTAAAATCTAATTTTCAGAAAGAAATTTTTTTTTAAAATATTTTCTAAAAAAAAATTCCTGTTTCAATGCCTACTTTTCGGTTCAAATAAAACAGAATCTTTGATAAAAAGAAATTTGTATCTCTGAAAAATTCTGGACTGTTCATTTTTTGAATAAAAATAATAATTTTCAGTATTTTCAGCATTCCGCTTGGCTTCTTTCGAAAAAAATTAAAACATGACCTAAAGTTCAGGTTGGATATTTGCAAATCCTAAAATCGAAGTTAAAATAAGAAGAAAATTTTTGAAAAATTTCAAAAATTGATAGTTTATCGTATAAAATTTTATATTTTCGAATTTAATTTTAAAAATTAGATTTATTATCATCAAATATCTCAATTTCAAAAAGAACATTTCATTTACATTTTGGTTCAAATCAATATGTGAGAAGTAGGATGTTCGATTTGACAAGTTTTCAAATTTCAAAACTAAATTTCAATTTGAATTCCATGCACAATTTTCAGTCTTGAATTATATGTACATAGAAAAAACAGAAAACTTATGAAAAATTTTGGGAAACTCTCAATTATCATAATTTTTTAGCTATGATATAAATTGTCTTCCTTAAAATTTCTACACTGTTCATTTTTCAAAAAAAATAAGAGATTTTCAGTATTTTCAGCATTTTACACAATTTTATAATGGGAGTTAAAAAGACGCATGAATTGACTTAAGAAAATATATGAAAAATTACATTTTTTTTCGTTTTCTTTTTTTTGAAATGTATGTCAATTTTTTACAGGTTTTCTAATTTTCATACAGGTTTTCTCACTTTCTAGTTGAAAATGTTTGAGCTGAAATTTGCTCATTTTGGTTCGCTCTCGGCAAAAACTGAACACGGGATGTTGATCAACGTTTAAAAATCAATTAAATGACATCAAAAAATAGCAAAAAATTACTAATTTTCCCAAACATATGTAAAAAAAAAGATTCTCTATCGAATGGTGTAAAAATCGAAATCTAATTTTTAATAGGTAATTCTCTTCAACTTCACATTAAAACTCAAATTTTTTACAACTTTTGTGTTTTTCTTGAAACCGGAAAAAAAGTAAACTTTTTGAAAAAATCTGGATTTTTTTGACCAGTTTTATATCATTCGATAGATTTTTGAACGCTTTTTCAGAATAATATTCCTAATTCTGAAATTTCAGCCCAAAAGTTTGTGCGGAGAAAACGAAAAACTTGTATAAAAGCAATTTTGAGGGTAAACTATAGGATAATCAAGTACGAAAAATAATCTTGAAATATTTATTTTCTTCAAAAACCTCAAAATAAAGCTGAAAATCCTCTGCAAATAAACTACATCAAAACAATGTCACATAATTATCATTTTTTTTTCTGTCACAGAGGAAAAAATGAAAAATTTGCTGAAAGTGCTCTAATTTTTCATTTCTATGCAAAACTAATCATCTAGATGTGCTCAGGATGCAAAATTACCCATTTTGTTAGTTTTTCATGATTTTTCGAGCGTTTTCAATGTTTTTAGTGTGAATTTCAAAGCTGAATAGGTCCCGTTTTTCTTTAATTTTTTTTTTTTTAGAAAATATGTATAATCTGACGATAAAATTCAAAAATTGAGGTCATTTTTATGATTTTCTACCGTACTCCTCTCTCTATCCCTTTTTCACTTTAGCTTTTCCCACTTTCCATAATCTAATCTGTGAACTTCTTTCGCCGTGAGACCCAATTTTTCCATCCTTCGCCAACCGAGAAAATAAGAGTAATGTGCTCTTTCTCTCTCTCTCTCTCTCAAATGCGCACATTTACTAAAAGTCGTATTGAGGCGAGAGAGCGAGAGAGTGTTAGAGAAAACGAGGGGAGGCAACAACTTTTCCTCTCTCTCTGACTTCTCTGGCGTCTCTCTCGCCGCATTTGTTGTTTGTGTGTGTGTGTGTATTTTATATGGATTTTAGTATTAGTTCGAGGATAGAAGCGAATTTCTTGTTTTTTTTTGTGGCTATTTTGAAGCTTTTTTTTTTGTTGAACTGCAATTTGAATTTTTGCTCATATTTTCCTAGATTTGAACCCTTTTTTGCCAAATAATTGAGATTTTAAATGTGGGTTTTTGAATTTCTCAAATTACCGCCAGTTTTGGGACGTTTTTGGCGGAAAACTAGAGAACCTGAAGAGAACCTTTGTCTTGGAAAATGTTCCAAAATCGAAATTTTGTTCTCATTTTTCAGGTTTTGCATAAAATTTTGTTTTTTTTTCACTTTTTGTTAGAAAAGTTTTTTTTTTGGTTTTTTAGAGACTTTCCATTTTTTATCAAAAAACATGAATTCTTATATTTTTGAACAATTTTTTTTGTGCAAAACATTTTAACCACGTCTTTGTCAGATTTTGCACATTTTTAATAAAAATTTAAATTTTCAAATCTCTCACCAAAACCTCTCTGTCTCTCTGTCTCTCTCTGTCTCTGTCTCTCTGTCTGTCTCTCTGTCTCTATGTCTCTCTGTCTCTCTGTCTCTCTGTCTCTCTGTCTCTCTGTCTCTCTGTCTCTCTGTCTCTCTGTCTCTCTGTCTCTCTGTCTCTCTGTCTCTCTGTC
>LR548858.1:0-172036 GCA_900536415.3 Caenorhabditis sp. 38 MB-2015
GTCTAGGTCTAGATCCAAATCATGAAAGAAGCTTTATAACCAAAAAAAAAATCGAGAAAGAGACAAAAAGAAATGTTTTTCGTGAGCTCAACAAATTATTCAAAAAACATGAAAGAAAGGCAAAAATTGGGGGGGAGCAAAAAAGAACATAAACAAAAATGTACAAAAAGAGAAAAAAGAGCAGCAGGGGGGCCATAGTTTCTCCTTTATTCAGAAGTTGAAGCCGTCGCCTTTTCATCATCTGATTCCGCACCTTCTGGCTCACTTTCACTGTCCTCTTCGTCCGAGTCGAACTTTTTGCGCGCCAATTTTGATTCGAGCTCGTCGGTTGGGATGTACTGTAAGAAAATATCGATTCATTTCAGGAACAGAATCAGGTTTGCGCTAAACAACAGGCAAAAAACCAAGCGGAGTGTCGTTGCTTCATTCATTTTCCCGCCAAAAAATGATGAAACATCATATCTCACGACAAAATGCACATTTTTTCGTGCTAAACCACAAGCAAAGGAAGAGTGTCGTAGTTTACGTGAAAGGTTAAATTAACACTACCTTTTGCTAAACTACATGCAAAAAATTAGCGGAGTTTCGTTGTTTCATTCATTTTCTCTCTAAAAAGCCACTAAAACACCATAGTCCACGATAAAATGCACAATTTCTTGAAAAGCCGCTAAAAAAGAGGCAGACAAAATATAAACGGAGTGTCGTAGTTTTTTTTTTGGGAGGGGGATTTTGAATTTTGTGTTTATATTAATTTTTTTTAATCCAAGAATTCGAAACGTGAAAATTCCCGCCCAAAAATATTCAAAAAGTCACTGAAACACCACAGCTCACGACAAAATGCACACTTCATTGTGCTAAACCGCAAGCAAAGGAGTAGGCGGAGTGTCGTTGTTTTTCTCATTTTTATTCAGAAAATAAATAAGATGTGCAGGTTATACAGTAATCTTGTAGGGAGAAAATTTATCATAAACTTTCCCGCTTAAAAATATTCAAAAAGTCACTGAAACACCACAACTCACGACAAAATGCACACTTTCTCAAAAAAAAATTGCTAAAATAGAGGCAAAAAATATAAACGGAGTTTCGTAGTTTTTTTGGGCGGTTTGTTTTTTCAATATTTTGTGTTTATATTATTATTTTTTCATCCAAGAACTCGAAACGTAAAAATTCCCGCTCAAAAATATTCAAAAAGTCACTGAAACATGCACACTTTCTCGAATAGCCGCTAAAAAAGAGGCAAAATATATAAACGGAATGTCGTAGTTTTTTTTTGATACGTGTATTTTTTTCTCCACAATGTGAAAGGTTTAATTTACACTACCTTTTGCTAAACTATATGCAAAAAATTAGCGGATTGTCGTTGTTTATTTTTTTTTTTTCCAATTTTCCTGACATAAAGTCACTAAAACACCATAACTTTTTTGCGCTAAACTACAAGCATGAAAGTGAGCGGAGTGTCGTTGTATTTTTCATTTTCGCGCCCGAAAATCTCACATCTGGAACCAAGAAGTCGTCAGCATTGTCAAGTGGGAATTCGATCGAAATTTCGGTTGGTGAGTAAAACTCTACAGCATATTTAATCTCAAGGCGGTTGGTCTGAAAATTCCCCCAAAAATCATCTTGAAAATCTCTAAAAATCCCTCACCGAGATGTATTCCTTGACAATTGGATAAGTTCTGTTAACCAACGCCAACATCGAGAGAAGTCCTCCTGAGCTTGGTTGAACAGCCTGAATCGCTCTCGTCACTTTGGGCAACACCATTTTCTCGAAACCGTTCTCCACCAAAGTGGCGGACACCTCTTCACCATACATCTCTTCACCATCATCGCCACCAACGACGACACCAATGGCGGATTGGAGAAGGTGTGGCGCGACGACATCCGGATTGTCGTAGTAGATTCCGAAGGTGGTGGCGTCGGCGAGAAGGGATTTGACCTCGTTGATGATGTTGACAGAGCCAGAGTAGGGTCCGACGTTGTATTTGTAGTAGACGGTGAGCGGTTTGCTCAAGTTTGATGGTGATTCAGTGACTTGTGGCTGGAAGTATATAATAAAAGAGATCTAGGACAGTAATAGCATAGAATCCGATCATATATGGCCTAGAATCCGACTATATATGGCCTAGAATCCGACTATATATGGCCTAGAATCCGACTATATATATAGCCTAGAATCTGACTATATATGGCCTAGAATCCGACTATATATATAGCCTAGAATCTGACTATATATGGCCTAGAATCAGATCATATATGGCCTAGAATCCGACTATATATATAGCCTAGAATCCGACTATATATGGCCTAGAATCCGACTATATATATAGCCTAGAATCTGACTATATATAGCCTAGAATCCGATCATATATGGCCTAGAATCCGACTATATATGGCCTAGAATCCGACTATATATAGCCTAGAATCTGACTATATATGGCCTAGAATCCGACTATATATGGCCTAGAATCCGACTATATATGGCCTAGAATCCGACTATATATGGCCTAGAATCCGACTATATATGGCCTAGAATCCGACTATATATGGCCTAGAATCCGACTATATATGGCCTAGAATCCGACTATATATGGCCTAGAATCTGACTATATATGGCCTAGAATCCGATTATATATGGCCTAGAATCCGACTATATATGGCCTAGAATCCGACTATATATGGCCTAGAATCTGACTATATATGACCTAGAATCCGACTATATATGGCCTAGAATCTGACTATATATGGCCTAGAATCCGATTATATATGGCCTAGAATCCGACTATATATGGCCTAGAATCCGACTATATATGGCCTAGAATCTGACTATATATGACCTAGAATCCGACTATATATGGCCTAGAATCTGACTATATATGACCTAGAATCCGACTATATATTTCCTAGAATCCGACAACTCCTATATCGTTTTCTAGGCCACCGTCTCCAATGTTTCCCCCATTTTTCTGAAGTGCAAAAAATTTTGCAACATGAGATACATAAGTGGCCGAATCCGCATTTTATTCTCCGACGGCGAACGATCATATGATTTATTTGCGTAATCAATGATAAGTCTATCAGATGAGAGACGCAGAGATAAAAAGTGGTGAAAACACACCTGGTCATGAACAGAAATAGGTCAATGAACAGTGAATTTTGTATTGAAAAGAGGTCATTTTTTATGCGCTAAACTATAGGCAAGAAAATGAGCGGAGTGTCGTTGTTTCATTCATTTTCTTGCCAAAAATTCATATCTTACGAAAAAAAGCGCACTTTTTGCTAAACCACAGGCAAAAAATTTAGCGGGGTGTCGTTGTTTCATTCATTTTCTTGCCAAAAATTCATATCTTACGACAAAAAGCGCACTTTTTGCTAAACCACAGGCAAAAAATTTAGCGGAGTGTCGTTGTTTCATTCATTTTAACGCCAAAGAGCCATAGCTCACGACAAAATGCACACTTTTTACGCTAAACTAGAGGCACAAAAATGATCGGATTGTAGTTGTTTCGTTTCTTTTCCCGCCAAAAAGTCATGTCTCACGACAAAATGCACTCTCTTGCTAAACAACAGGCAAGAAAATGAGCGGAGTGTCGTTGTTTCATTCATTTTCTTGCCAAAAATTCATATCTTACGACAAAAGCGCACTTTTTGCTAAACCACAGGCAAAAAATTTAGCGGAGTGTCGTTGTTTCATTCATTTTAACGCCAAAAAGCCATAGCTCACGAAAAAATGCACACTTTTACGCTAAACTAGAGGCACAAAAATGATCGGAGTGTCGTTGTTTCGTTTCTTTTCCCGCCAAAAAGTCATGTCTCACGACAAAATTCACTTTCATGCTAAACTACAGGCAAGAGAATGAGCGGAGTGTCGTTTCTTCATTCATTTTCTTGCCAAAAAGTCATATCTCCCATCAAAATGCACACTTCTTCGCGCTAAACTACAGGCAAGAAAGTAAGCGCAGTATCGTTGTTTAATTCATTTTGTAATATATATACATCAATCATCAATTCAAAATCTCTCATGTCAGTGTAAAAATCTGATATCAGCTTACCTCAATGTTGCTCATAAACCCGCTGCTCTTCACAACTTGCCACGCCCACCAAATGATGGCCAACGCCACAAATATCACGATATATTCAATCATCTGAAAATATACTATGCTATATAATATAAAAAAAAGAGAAAAAGCTCGAACAAAGAAAGAACTGTACACACACACACACACACATAAAAGAAAATCGATGACAAAATGGACGAATTGGTCATCACATGATGTTTCAGCAAAAAAAAAGAAAGAAAAGAAATGGAGGAGGGGTCAAGAAGTGAAAGTTTAGTTTTTGTGTTGGTAAAAACAACAACACCTGAGAGAGATGGTAAACAAGTGGTCAGCAAAAATGAAAAATTTCGAAATTCGGAAAATGACACTTGGATTTTTGGCCTAAAAATTATGAAATACAGAATTTGACGTGTTGATTTGAAGGCAAAATTATGCATTTTCCATTACATGATTTTGGCGGCAAAATGTGAATTTCAAAATTTGTGTTGTGAAACGCTAAACTACAGGCAAAAAAACAGCGGAATGTCGTTATTTCATTCATTTCCCGCCAAAAAGTAACTCAAACACTATAGCTTACGACAAAATGCACACTTTTGCGCTAAACTACAGGCAAACAACAGCGGAGTTTCGTTGCTTTACTCATTTTCCCGCCAAAATGTCATTGAAACACTATAGCTCACGACAAAATGCAGCCTTTTTGGGCTAAGCTACAGGCAAAAACAGCGGAGTTTCGTTATTTCATTCATTTCCCGCCAAAAAGTAACTCAAACACTATAGCTTACGACAAAATGCACACTTTTGCGCTAAACTACAGGCAAACAACAGCGGAGTTTCGTTGCTTTACTCATTTTCCCGCCAAAATGTCATTGAAACACTATAGCTCACGACAAAATGCAGCCTTTTTGGGCTAAGCTACAGGCAAAAACAGCGGAGTGTCGTTATTTCATTCATTTCCCGCTAAAAAGTAACTCAAACACTATAGCTTACGACAAAATGCACACTTTTGCGCTAAACTACAGGCAAAAAACAGCGGAATGTCGTTATTTCATTCATTTCCCGCCAAAAAGTAACTCAAACACTATAGCTTACGACAAAATGCACACTTTTGCGCTAAACTACAGGCAAACAACAGCGGAGTTTCGTTGCTTTACTCATTTTCCCGCCAAAATGTCATTGAAACACTATAGCTCACGACAAAATGCAGCCTTTTTGGGCTAAGCTACAGGCAAACAACAGCGGAGTGTCGTTATTTCATTCGTTTCCCGCCAAAAAGTAACTCAAACACTATAGCTTACGACAAAATGCACACTTTTGCGCTAAACTACAGGCAAAAAACAGCGGAATGTCGTTATTTCATTCATTTCCCGCCAAAAAGTAACTCAAACACTATAGCTTACGACAAAATGCACACTTTTGCGCTAAACTACAGGCAAACAACAGCGGAGTTTCGTTGCTTTACTCATTTTCCCGCCAAAATGTCATTGAAACACTATAGCTCACGACAAAATGCAGCCTTTTTGGGCTAAGCTACAGGCAAAAACAGCGGAGTGTCGTTATTTCATTCATTTCCCGCCAAAAAGTAATTCAAACACTATAGCTTACGACAAAATGCACACTTTTGCGCTAAACTACAGGCAAAAAACAGCGGAATGTCGTTATTTCATTCATTTCCCGCCAAAAAGTAACTCAAACACTATAGCTTACGACAAAATGCACACTTTTGCGCTAAACTACAGGCAAACAACAGCGGAGTTTCGTTGCTTTACTCATTTTCCCGCCAAAATGTCATTGAAACACTATAGCTCACGACAAAATGCAGCCTTTTTGGGCTAAGCTACAGGCAAAAACAGCGGAATGTCGTTGTTTCATTTTCTATATAAAATTTGAAACGTGACTGAAACACCAAAGCTCACGACAAAATGCACATTTTCTTGTGCTAAACCATGGACAAAAATCAGATGGAGTGTCGTTGTTTTTAGTTGCAAATTTGAAAAATCGATTCATCCACCAACAAGTCGTTGAAACACCAAAGCTTACGACAAAATGCACATTTTCTTGTGCTAAACTACAGGCTAAAAAATAGGCGGAGTGTCGTTTTTTCATTATTTTTCAGATTTTTAGTCTAGAAAATTGCGATTTCGAAACTTATATTTTGAAATTCGAAAAATGGCATTGTATTTTTTTGATTTCGAAATTTGTGACACGAGGTTAAATTTGAGATTTTGCAATTCTGAAAACTGGTCTTAGAAATTTGAATTTTGAGATTAAAATTAGATTTTCAAAAAAAAAAATAGGGAAAATATCGAATCAATCAATCAAAATAACCCTATCATATGAGCGAGCGCTTGACCTTCAAATATTTTTTTTTTTCTCAAAGCAACCAAAAAATTACTTCAACGAAACTTTCTTGCGAAAATGCCACCCTCACTCAGCTGACTGACTACTATGAGAACAAAAAGAGAAAAGAGAAAAGAGAAAAAAGAGAGAGAGATGAGAGATCAGAGAGAGAGGACAGAGAAAAAACAAATATTAGATCAAAAAAAAAGAGGAAGAGAAAAGAGCGACGAAAAAAACAGAAAAAAAAACGATGGCATTGTTGTGTAAACATTTGAAGCCAGTTTCAGGGCAAAGCACATATTACAAATCGAGGATTTGAAAAATTACAATTTTACGACACTCCGCTTATTTTATGCCTGGGGTTTAGCGAGAAAAAAAGTGTGCATTTTGTCGTAGGGTATGGTGTTTTAAAAACTTAATTAGTTATGTAACAACACTCCTCTGCACGGTGTTTCGAAAAAAAAAATCATCGAACAACAGAAATCGGCCAGCAAGCAAAAGTTGGTTGATTTTTGCAGCGTGTAGCGCCTTTCTGGCGCTGCCACCGTACTCTGCATACACCTACCGTACACGTGTATACACCTGCAGCGTGTTTTGGCGCCACACAACACAAAAAGTTTAGGCTGGGTGAATTTTTTTGAACAATGTGTGCAATTTTGCGTGAGAGTGTCACATATCCAATTTGTACGCAATTTTTGCTTGCCGGTTTTCTGGCAAAAAATGTGCATTTTGTCGTGAGATATGGTGTTTTGGTGACTTTTTGAATAAAACAACGACACTCCACTGTTTTTTCTGCCTGTTGTTTAGCAAAAATGTGCATTTTGTCGTGAGATATGTTGTTTTAGTAATTTTTGGCGGGAAAATGAATACAACAACGACACTCCGCTGTATTTTCTGCCTGTTGTTTAGCGCAAGAAAGTGTGCATTTTGTCGTGAGGTGAGTTTTTCAGAAGAAATTTTTTTTTCGTCAATTTATTTTTTAAAATGAATTTTTGGAGAGAAAAAAGCAACAACGAATGATTATCGAATGGTTTTCTGGATTATGGTTTTCTGGGGCCCCAGCGCGAGCTCTCATGAACTCAGGCATTTTGGTTATTTCTTCTACAGAGCGAAGATTAGCGCTTACATATTGACCTATTTTTGAGCGCTAATCTGCGCTCTATTGATGATCAGACATAAAAAATAGGTCAATATGTGAGCGCTAATCTGCGCTCTATTGATAATCAGACATAAAAAATAGGTCAATATGTGAGCGCTAATCTGCGCTCTATTGATAATCAGACATAAAAAATAGGTCAATATCTGAGCGCTAATCTGCGCTCTATTGATAATCAGACATAAAAAATAGGTCAATATCTGAGCGCTAATCTGCGCTCTATTGATAATCAGACATAAAAAATAGGTCAATATGTGAGCGCTAATCTGCGCTCTATTGATAATCAGACATAAAAAATAGGTCAATATCTGAGCGCTAATCTGCGCTCTATTGATAATCAGACATAAAAAATAGGTCAATATCTGAGCGCTAATCTGCGCTCTATTGATAATCAGACATAAAAAATAGATCAATATGTGAGCGCTAATCTGCGCTCTATTGATAATCAGACATAAAAAATAGGTCAATATCTGAGCGCTAATCTGCGCTCTATTGATAATCAGACATAAAAAATAGATCAATATGTGAGCGCTAATCTGCGCTCTATTGATAATCAGACATAAAAAATAGATCAATATGTGAGCGCTAATCTGCGCTCTATTGATAATCAGACATAAAAAATAGGTCAATATCTGAGCGCTTATCTGCGCTCTATTGATAATCAGACATAAAAAATAGATCAATATGTGAGCGCTAATCTGCGCTCTATTGATAATCAGACATAAAAAAATAGATCAATATGTGAGCGGTAATCTGCGCTCTATTGATGATACCACCAAAATGCTTGAGCTCATAAGAGCTTAAACTTATTTTTAAACGACACTCCGCTCATTTCTTTGCCTGTGGTTTAGCGATAGAGAAAGTTAACATCATACAAAACATTTTTATTTGAAAAATCACAATAAATTCTATAACCCGTGTAAAAAGTGAAATCTCTTAATTAAACAAAAAAAACAGCTATTGTAAATTATGTATATAATCCATTAGACATATCGATGTGAATCTGAAAATTTACCAGGATTTTCTCAAAAAAAAAAAAAAAAAATCAATAAAATGTCTAAGAGGTTACCTGGGTAAAAGTGCGACGATGACGATAATCGATTGACACAACCAATAACGGCTATCAGAAACCGCATGTTCTGGCATAAAAATGGGCGAATCTGGCACGATGCCAACAGCCCAACTGGTATAAAATGCGAAGAAATAAACAAAGTGAAGAAGTATGAAAAATATGAACACTAATGCGAAACTCCAATGCCAATATCTAACATGTATTGCGAGATGAACCGAGTTGACCAGAATTGAACCGGTGGCCACGTAGAATCCCAATTCCCAGAAGCTTATGTTCGAATCGCTTAGGGTGAAGTGACAGAAATAATATATCACTGCTGCTTGGTAGATTCCATCGATTACATCGCGGAAGAATAGTCTTGGTGTATAGAGAAGATTCTGTTGAGAAAAAAAAAATTTTTTTTCGAAAAAAATTCCAGTGCAAACGACACTCCGCTTGCGCTTTGTTTAGCTAAGCGTGGTGCTTTGAAATATTTATTTTATTTTTGCATCATTTTTCTTCTTTTTTTTTTGCTCACCTCCCTTCCAACATTATATAGTTCCGGCTCTTTCATTAATTTTTCCGCCGGCTCATCTTGATCCAAAACTCCTACTAGGATTGGTTGAACACTGAAAACCAAACAAATAATTTATTTGTGACCTTTTGATATATAAAATAACATCTGGGATCCATCTGGTTTATAAATTTGTCCTATTTTTTTTTTTGATGGGACTTTTTGGCACTCATAAATTTAGAAAAAAAAAGAGAAAACATGAGAGATATCCCGGCAATTCCACCAGAAGCTGACAGATGAGCGGTTGGTGGAATGGTTAGCGCGCGCGCCTTTGAGTCACCAGGTTAGGTGTTCGACCCCATCATCTTGCAAACTTTTTTTTTTTTTTTTTGTAAAATAATATTTACCTTGTAAAAATAATTGGATACGCCACACCCCATAATGGATCGATGAAATCATTCCCCGACCACCCGTTGAAAAATTGAAATAGGAAGAGAACGAACACCACATTGGCGTTTTTATACAAAAAGTAGAGGAACATATTCGCCAATCGATAATAACACCAATGCCCGTGCACCAAAAGCAAACGAGCAAGGAAGCGAAATCGGCCAATGGCAAAGTCACAAGCCATCGCGGCTTGGAGACCTTCTTTGCCAGCCAGGCCGATGCCAACATGGGCGGCCTGAATCATTGGGACGTCGTTGGCACCATCGCCAATGGCGAGGACCGTTCCTTTGATTTTGGTCTTGACGAAATTCACCATTGTCGCCTTTTCCGATGGTGTCATTCGATAGCATAACACAGTTTTAGCCCTGAAATCGTGGTATTTGTGGGGTCTTATTCAAGCTAGGTCCTACTTTTTCAACACGGCGATCAAAAATTGATTAGACTCCTGCGCAAGTTTTATCGCAGCTGGCGAGAGGATCACATTACACCCGGCAGCCTCACTCGCCTCCTCCACATCATCCCCCGTTTCAATCACCCGAATCGGGCGGAGTGGGTGAAATAACCCGCTAGATGTGGCAATATTCTGGGCGGTCTCTAGTTTATCACCAGTGAGAAGCCACACCTGAAGTCCAGCACTTCGAAGAGCACAAAGAGTCTCAGGCACACCGTCTTGGAGACGATCTTCAATGCCAGTGACACCGAGGAGTGTCATATTTTGCTCAATGTCGCCCGCTTTTTCGCTGAGCATACTTTCTCTCTCGCTAGAAGCGTCCTCCATGATCTAAAAGAATTTTTATTGGGATGCTCTTGCTCTTTCAAGAAAACTCACAAATCGATAAGAGCACGCAAAATCCTCAAATTCTTCCTCGCTGATATATCTCATCGCAAAACATAACGTCCTCAACCCCCTTGCTGCATAGGAATCCACATGCTGTTTGACATGCTCAACCCGTTGATCATCTTCCGACTCAGCACTTAGACATGACATAATCGCCGAATCGGCCCCCTTACAATAAAGTAGAGGTCCTTTAGAAGTCTGGACGATCACAGACATTCGCTTGCGAGCCGCGTCAAATGGCAAAGTTAGCAGCACATTATAACTGAAATCAAGAAGTTTCTCCGGTTTCTCCTCCGGATCAGCTCACCGCTTCTCAGGATTCTCTGGCGTGGAGATGGTCACACTGGTGGCTGCTCTTTCGAGGAGCTCATAGTTGTACAGCTCGGCTCCTTCGATTAGAGCGAGTTCATCAGGACTTTCAGCTTCGTATGGGTTCTTCACCTCGTTTCTCAGCGATAGAAGTCGCTTTCTAGTCGGGATGCTGCAAGTGATCATTTTGTCTGCGTATCTTCAATTTATATACACTCTCACACTCTTTGCTGTATCGTGTTTCTCTGTGTCTTTTCAAAAAGCACACTCTCTCATGGGGTAGCTTCTCTTCGTATCTTCAATTTGTATACACTCCCACTTTCTCTTATATACCGCGTTTCTCTGTGTCTCTTCAAGAAACACACTCTTTCATAGGCATAGCTTCTCTGCGTCTCTTAGAACCTAAAACACACTAAAGTGATCAGTTGTTCTGTGTCTCTTCAAACTATATGGTATTTCGTCTCTATCTCTGCGTGTCTTCGATTGATACACTCTCTCACGCTTATTTATAACGTTTCTCTATGTCTCTTTCGGTTACATACTCTCATATATCTTGTGTCTTTGTGTCTCTTCAAAAGCAACACTCTCTAAGCTTCTCTATGTCTCTTTAAATTACGTACTCTCTCAGATTTTCTCTATGCATTCTACGTTCTCTCACTCTCTCTCTATAGTCTCTGCGTCTCTTCAAATTATATGCTGTCTCGTCATCACTTTATTTCTTTACGTCTCTTCAAAAGCAACACTCTCTAATAGATATAACTTCTCTATGTCTCTTTCAATTACATACTCTCTCATATTTTGAGTTTCTCTACGTCTCTATGCATCCTACGTTCTCTCACTCTCTATAGTATCTGCGTCTCTTCAAATTAGCAAATTCACACACTGTTTTCACGTGGCCTAGGTTTCTCTAAGTCTCGCTATTTGAACACTGTCTAACCATGTTCTGTGTTTCTCTCCGTCTCTAACTTGGATGTACTCTCTCTCTCTCTCTCTCTGATAGTGCTCCAGGAGCCCTATAACTCACAAATCCGAAATCGGCCTCAAAATACTCCTCCTCACCACAGTTGACAGCTTCCGCGAAAACGACGCAAATTGGCGATAAATTGGTGACGTTGGTGTACTATCCGATGGCGAGTTACCATTGTTATCCGCTGAAAATCGATAATTTTAAAGATCTGCTATCATGGCTTACGAGTCGAAAATGGCGGCGACGGCGAGGTGGGCGTGTCCTCTTCCGCTATCACTGTCAAACGATCATCGAATTTTAGGGGGAGGCTGGAATAGAATTTGCATAAATATTTTATTGACACAACATGTACTAACTTCGACGGTCTTGTCAGAGAATCATCGATTATTTCCCCATTTTTGATTGCATCGACCATTTTGTTATATTGATCTTCGCTGATATCGTAGAAACTTGAGTTACCCAGGTTGTAGCAACCCCCTTCAAAGTTACCGAGCTGTAAAAAATTATCGGGATTCTCTGAGTCTCTTAATTTCGCATGTTCCCTCGTTAGTTGTTTCTCTGCGTCTCTTTGAATGCTATACTATCTCGTAAGCTATAGTTTCTCTGTGTCTCTTTGTTCAAAACACTCTCTCTTTATTTTTTTCTCTGCGCCTCTGTAAAATTTGAATTGTCTCGTAAGCTATAGTTTTTTTTTTGCTTCTCCTAATTCCGCACATTCTCTCTCCATTTGTTTACTCTAAGTCTCTTTGAATGCCACACTCTTTCGTTGTCACTTCTTCTGTGTCTCTCTAAATTCTAGACTATCTCGTGAACTCTAATTTCTCTGTGTCTCTTCGTTTTACACTCTCTCTCTCTCAATTTTTTCTCTACGTCTCTTTGAATGCTATACTATCTCGTGAACTCTAGTTTCTCTATGTCTCTTTGTTTGCCACACTCTCTCGATGTCTTTTTCTCTGTGTATCTTTAACTCCTCTACTATCTCGTGAAATATAGTTTCTCTGTGTCTCTCTGAATTCTAAAATATCTCGTGAACTATTATTTCTCTATGTCTCTTTGTTTGCCACACTCTCTCGTTGTCACTTCTTCTGTGTCTCTCTAAATTCTAGACTATCTCGTGAACTCTAATTTCTCTGTGTCTCTTCGTTTTACACTCTCTCTCAATTTTTTCTCTACGTCTCTTTGAATGCTATACTATTTCGTGAAATATAGTTTCTCTGTGTCTCTCTAAATTCTAAAATATCTCGTGAACTATTATTTCTCTATGTCTCTTTGTTTGCCACACTCTCTCGTTGTCTCTTTCTCTGTGTCTCTCTAAATGCTAATATATCTCGTAAGCTATAGTTTCTCCGTGTCAGTTTGTTCAACACACTCTCTCGTTGTCTTTTTCTCAGTGTCTCTTTAACTCCTCTACTGTCTCGTGAACTTTGGTTTCTCTGTGTCTCTTTTTTCAACACTCTTTCTCGTTATTTTTTTCTCTGCGTCTCTTTGAATGCTATACTATCTCGTAAGCTATAGTTTCTCTGCTTCTCCTAATTCCGCACATTCTCTCTTTAAATGCTACACTCTCTCGTTAACTATAGTTTCTCTGTGTCTCCTAATTCTGCACACTATCTCCTTATTTTTTCTCTTCAAAATTAGAATTATCTAAGCGTGCTCTCTCCTTCTCTACATCTCTCAATGAACACACTGTCTCGTGTCCATCTGCGTTTCTCTGCAACTCTTCAAAAGCTACACTCTCTCATATCTGTATTTTCTGTGTCTCTTCAAATGCAGAACTATCTAAGCGAGTTTTCCTCTTCTCTACGTCTCACAACACCCTGTTTCTCTGCACATCTCTTCATCTCACACGCTCTCTCATTGTCTGTCTTCTTTGCTCGTCTAAAACGCTCTAATCATAAATCTCTGCTTCTCATCCTATCATACACTCTCTTATTGTCTACTTCTCTGCACATCTTCATCTCACACGCTCTCTCATCGTATGTTCTCTCTTCGTCTCTTAATTTTATGAACTCTCTAGTTGTCTGATTCTCTGCGTCTCTCCATATCACACACTATATCATCCACTCACCTCCAACAAATCCGTATGTGGTATATGATTCACCACCACGGAATTATTCAACAAAATATTCGTGAAAAAATGCCTCAATATCGGATGATATTTCGCATTCTGAACTCGTATATACAATTGCTCCGACCTCGTCGCCTTATCCACATCCATCACATCTCCTCCATAATCGATTTGATCTACCGCGCAATTTCGAAATATCATCACATTCTCCGTCAATGTTCCCGTCTTATCAGAGAGCACATGGGTAATAGTGCCGAGCTCCTCAGGTATACTCAAAGATCGGCAATCAATAGCTCGATCACTTTTCTCATCGTACAGCTCCAAATCATTACTGATAAAGTAGATTTGAAGAGCTTTGATGATCTCCACTGTGATGTACAATGAAATAGGCACAAGCACTTGAAAATCGATAAAATAGGCGCCAAGATTGATCAATGCTTCGAGAAATGGTGTAGGCGTGTTGGTAGACACATAGGGTAGCTGAAAAAATCGATATTTTTTGCCTATCAGGCGAAAACAAAAAAAAACATTGTAATTTCACTTTTTGCTACAATTTTTCTTGTGAGAATAATTTTTGTGTGATAACACTTATTTCTTTTTTTTCCATTTCAAATATATTTATGAGACTATGTACAGTAGTGGGTCTCACCGCGCTTTCTCAGCTCCAAAATTAAAAACTCGATATGTTCCTTTGAATTACGGTAGTAGTTTTTTTTCTCTGCGTCTCTTCATCTCACACACTCTCTAGTTGTATGTTTTCTTTGCGTCTCTTCAATTCCAGAACACTATCACTTATCATATTTCTGTATTTCTCTTCCCCTATTCATTCTACACACTCTCTCGTTCTCTATTTTCACTGCGTCTCTTGATTGATGAACTCTCTAGTTGTCTGATTCTCTGCGTCTCATCCTATCATACACTCTCTTATTGCCTACTTCTCTGCACATCTCTTCATCTCACACGCTCTCTCATTGTCTGTCTTCTTTGCGCGTCTAAAACGCTCCAATCATATATCTCTGCTTCTCATCCTATCATACACTCTCTTGTTGTCTGCTTCTCTGCGCCTCTTCATCTCTCACGCTCTCTCATCGTATGTTCTCTCTTCGTCTCTTAATTTTATGAACTCTCTAGTTGTCTGATTCTCTGCGTCTCTTCATACCATACACTCTCTTATTGGCTGTTTTGTCTGCTTCTCATCCTTTCATACACTCTCTTGTTGGCTGCTTCTCCATGTAGCGTTTTAAAAAAGTGCTACAGTATCTCCAGAAACTCTGCACATCTAACTCCCCTTTTTCATTATAAAATGAGTAAGACGTGTAGGTTTCCTGAGGTACTGTAGTAGGTTTAAACCTTTGTTTTTTTTCAGCAAAAATGCCACCACTCAAGAAAAAAGTGAAAACTGACAAATCTCGCAAGAAAAACATCAAACGCCGCCAGAATAAAAAAGATAAAAAGGTATTTTTTCTGAAATTCTCAAAATTATTTAAGTTTGAGTCCGGTTTTCAGACTCAAGCCCGTTTCGAGGAGACACTGAAGAAGGTCGAAAATCTAAGAATTCCTAGAAAGAAATTGGCGAAATCGGAGAAGCGAAAATTGAAGTTGAAGAGCAGTTATGGCGAGCAGCAGCGGGTGATGAACGAGTTCAAGAATTTGAGATTTGATTAGGGTGATTTTTTATTGATTTTTGCGGGTTATCTAGATCATAAACAATGTTAGTGAACATTTCACACGCAAAACATAGCACACAACCAAACCCCAAAAATGTCGGTGGGAAAAAAATTCAAAATTGAACAAGGGAACATTATGAGAGAGTTAACTTTTGAAGTTAACTTCTCGATTTTCAGCGTTCCACGTAGAGCTCAACAAATGTTAGATACTGGATATTGATCAGCATAAAAAACTGTATCAGATGGCATAGACAAACTTTGAGCTCAATTTTCAGCTTTCGGTGCAGAGCTCAGTAAATGTTAGATACATGATATTGATCAGCATAAAAAACTGTATCAGATGGCATAGAGGAGCTTCGAGCTCAATTTCCAGCGTTCTGAGTGGAGCTCAGCAAAAGTTAGATACAGAATATTGATCAGCATAAAAAACTGTATCAGATGGCATAGAGGAGCTTCGAGCTCAATTCCCAGCGTTCTGAGTGGAGCTCAGCAAAAGTTAGATACAGAATATTGATCAGCATAAAAAACTGTATCAGATGGCACAGACTAAACTTTGAGCTTAATTTCCAGCGTTCCACGTGGAGCTCAGCGAGAGTTAGATACAGGATATTGATCAGCGTGAAAAACTGTATCAGATGGCACAGAGGAGCTTCGAGCTCAATTCCCAGCGTTCTGAGTGGAGCTCAGCAAAAGTTAGATACAGAATATTGATCAGCATAAAAAACTGTATCAGATGGCACAGACTAAACTTTGAGCTTAATTTCCAGCGTTCCACGTGGAGCTCAGCGAGAGTTAGATACATGATATTGATCAGCATAAAAAACTGTATCAGATGGCACAGACTAAACTTTGAGCTTAATTTCCAGCGTTCCACGTGGAGCTCAGCGAGAGTTAGATACATGATATTGATCAGCATAAAAAACTGTATCAGATGGCACAGACTAAACTTTGAGCTTAATTTCCAGCGTTCCACGTGGAGCTCAGCGAGAGTTAGATACAGGATATTGATCAGCATAAAAAACTGTATCAGATGGCATAGAGGAGCTTCGAGCTCAATTTCCAGCGTTCTGAGTGGAGCTCAGCAAAAGTTAGATACATGATATTGATCAGCATAAAAAACTGTATCAGATGACATAGGAAGGTGTCTTTAAGACATGGAGAAAGAGACAAGTTCGCTCCATAGAACTCACACTTTGTTCGGGTTTATGATTCGCGTTCCAAACTCCACTCGCAATTGCACCATAAAGCACCATAACCACAAGCATAAGAAGGCAGAAAATGATAAATTTATTGGTCATCTTCTCAATGCTGCTCGTCTTATGCGGTGCTCGCCCATTGTTCAGCATCACCTTCGTATCATGCCCAGCGTACACCACAATGCCCTCGACAAATGTGGTGTTTTTGATGCGTGACCCGCGAAGCAGCATATTCTCCTTGATGATGACGTCACTGCTCCCCGGTTCGTACTCGATTTTCGCCCGAATTGTGTAGATTGATTTGTCGGGTTTTTCGCAGGTTACGATTCCGGTGAAATCGAATGGTTTGAAGAGGGAATCTTTGGAAGAGTAGGAGATCACTTTGGCGGGAACGCTTCGTTGTTTCAGAGAGGTTTCGCCGTCCAGGTTGCTGGTTTCCACGTAGCAGGTGCCCGCTTCGTTGGAGGACCTGAAACATGATGAAAATTCTCAATTTTGGTGTCGAAATATTGAAAATACTAGAAATTAGTTATTTTTAAGCTGAAAATAAGCAAAATATGCACATTTTTCGTCTTAAAATGCATATATTTGTCCTTTTCCAGGGTAAAAGTCTCGACTTTTGCTCAAAATATTCAATTTTGGTGTCGAAATACATTGAAATACACATTTTTATGTCAAAAAATACTGAAAAACACCTCGAATTTCCCATTTTCAAGCTGAAAATAACCAAAATATGCACATTTTTCGTTTTAAAATGCATATATTTGTCCTTTTCCAGAGTAAATGTCTCAATTTTGGCTCAAAATATTCAATTTTGGTGTCGAAATACATTGAAATACACGTTTTTATGTCAAAAAATACTGAAAAACACCTCGAATTTCCCATTTTCAAGCTGAAAATAACCAAAATATGCACATTTTTCGTTTTAAAATGCATATATTTGTCCTTTTCCAGAGTAAATGTCTCAATTTTGGCTCAAAATATTCAATTTTGGTGTCGAAATACATTGAAATACACATTTTTATGTCAAAAAATACTGAAAAACACCTCGAATTTCCCATTTTCAAGCTGAAAATAACCAAAATATGCACATTTTTCGTCTTAAAATGCATATATTTGTCCTTTTCCAGGGTAAATGTCTCAATTTTTGCTCAAAATATTCAATTTTGGTGTCGAAATACATTGAAATACACGTTTTTAAGCTGAAAATAACCAAAATATGCACAAAATTATTGTTTTTTCAAAGTAAAAGCTCGATTTTTGCCTGAAAATGGTTGAAAAATCACATTTTCGACTGAAAATACATGAAAAGACCAGTTTTTTGCCTGAAAATTCTCAAAAATACGATTTTTTCGACAAAAAAATTGCCACGTTGCCGGATTCGAACCTGTGACCTCTGGCAGCCCAGCTCAACCCACTACCATTATACTAACCACTCCACTCACCGTAGAAAAATGATATCCGCCGGCACATCTTGATCATTGGAAATATGCACAAAATCACCCACCAAAATGTACCTCCACTCAGTCTTCCGAAAAGCACACCTATCCCGGTCCCAAACATGACAAGTCTTTGTATTGATTTTATTGTCAAACTTCCATCGCCGATAATCCTCCACACCGTCTTTGATCAACGTTGTGCCCAAGACAAAGCAAATCGGGATGAGACCAACGTATCGGGTATAGGCGTCGAAAAATGGGACCCAATTTAGGACTAAAAACAATCGCTTGAGATTTGGAGTTCTCTTGGAGAACAGGGGGAGCACTTACTAGCTATAAAAATGAAATAGATATTGGCGTATTTTGTAGAAATCTGATGCCAGATATTGAGAGGTACAAAATTCCAAATTGAATATTTTGTAGTGGAAATTTGATTATCCGTAAAGTCCCGATAGTTGTTCAATTCATAACGAGGCGATTCGAACAGGTGATTGGGTCGAATTACACGGGACCTGGCAAAAAATATTGATTTTTGATAGGAAAGTCCATGTTTCAAACGACAATCCGTTCAATTTCACTACCTGTGGTTTAGCGCAAAAAAAGTGTGCATTTTGTCGTAAGCTATGGTGTTTTAGTGACTTTTCCAGTGGGACATTTGCGTTTTAACTTTTTAGAGGCCACATTTTCAGGATTTTGAACGGGATATTTTCGAGCCAATTTCTTTCTTGATAAAATTTTGAATTTTTAGAGATCGTTTTTTGTCACCAAAAAATGTTTTCCTAAATTCAAACAAAAGTTTTCGAAAAATCCTCGTTTCAAACGAGACTCCGCTTAATTTCTCTACCTGTGGTTTAGCCCAAGAAAGTGTGCATTTTGTCGTGCGTTATGGTGTTCAAGTAGTTTTTGGCGGCAAAATAAACGAAACAACGACACTCCGCTTAGTTTCTCTACCTGTGGTTTAGCGCAAGAAAGTGTGTATTTTGTCGTAAGCTATGGTGTTTCAGTGACTTCTTGGCGGGAAAATGGACAACACAACGACACTCCGCTTATTTTTGCGTTTAGTATAACGTGAAAAAGTGTGCATTTCGTCGTGAACTATGGTGTTTCAGTGCGGCAAAATTAATTAAACAACGAGACTCCGATTTATTTTTGCCTATGGCTTAGCGAAACTGTGCATTTTGTCGTGAAATTTGGTTTTTCAGTAACTTTTTGGCGGGAAAATGAACAACACAACGACACTCCGCTTAATTTTTCGCCTATGGTTTAGCGTGGAGTGTCTATTCTTAGTCAAAAATCGGAATTTCAGGATAATTTTTGAAATTTTGAAGTTTTGATTTGAAAAACCGGTACTTTCTTGGCGCGAAAAATTTCTGAAGCGGATTTTTGAATTTCAAACTTTTGGCGGGAAAATGATCAAAAACAACGACACTCCGCTCAGTTTTTAGCCTACTGTTTAGCGAAAAAAAAAAATCACCCACCCATGTTCTCGATTATTCCTCCCTTTAAAAATCGATATCGGATTATGAATTGGCGCCGCCGGCGGGACCCATTTCGAAGAACTCCGTCGATGTAAATGCACAGCTTTTGCACTCATTTCAATACATATTGAAGTGACTCACAACTTCTTTTCCTGTCCCTTATCAACAAAAAAAATCAATGTATTTTTTTGTACATAATGTTATGTATATTATATACAAGTATAAAAGCCAAGAACCCAAAAAAAAGCAAAAAAGCTAAAAATTTCAAAGTATTATTCAAATATGTTGGCAATTTCTGATATGAATCACATGCAAATATTTATCTATTTGTTCTTCAACACAAAACACATAGCAAACTTTTTTATCGATTTTGTGAACACAAAAATTTCGTTTTGGTTAATTATGCCAAGCATAATATTGATATAGGAAACCAAAAAAAAAAGAAACAGAAAAAACTCGAAACTTTAAAACCGATGGGCCAGGTTCAAGTTGAATGTACACAAAAAAAAGATGTTTCTCTTTTTCTTATCAAGTATGTATTAAAAATATCGATAACAAGCTTTATTGGAGTTTGAAATTTGAAATGTTGATCTTCCCGCCAGTATGCTCCTTTAAACTGGATCTCATGTCCCTTTAAAAAATGAGGATTATGTTCCTTTGAAGCAAAACCCTATGTTCCTTTTAAAAAACTGTTATTTCCCTTTAAAAAGTGATATGTTCCTTTGAAAAATGATATGTCCCTTTAAAATTTATCCTCTGTACTTTAAAAAATGTATTATGCCCCTTCAAACTACATCACATGTCCCTTTAAAACGAATCCTTTGTTCCTTTAAAAATATTATGTCCCTTTAAAAATGATATGTTCCTTTAACCTCGCTCCACCGAACTCCTCTATTTTCTTTTTTTCATTGAATAATATTTTTATAACAACATGTTTTCCTTATTTCCAGGGGGGACCTTCTATTTTTTTCTTCTTCTTCTACGAAAAAAATAAAAATAATAATAGGCAGGCTATCCCCGAGGACCGGATGTGTTCGAGAACAAAAATTGGTCCTATATACTCTTATTTTTCTCCATTTTCTTCTTCAACTATATATATATTTACATATAATTCGGTATACATTTATCCAAATTGCTCCCGGAGCACAAAATTGCTCCATATGAATTACATACACATTTTTTGTCCTATTTTCTGAACATGCACTTTTTTCGTTTTTTCTCCCAAAAAAAAAACGAAGAAAAATACTTCACACCTCGTTGACTTTTTCTTTTTTATTATGTTTTTTTTTCAAAAAAAAAAAAATCCATTACTTTTCAGCAATGCAAAAATGACTGAAAGTCTACCAACTCTTGTACATCATGTTGATTATTATCCATTGAAGGTGGGTTTTTGCTAAACAACAGGCAAAAATAAGCGGAGTGTCGTTGTTTTTAGTTTTTACCGCCGAAAAGTCACTGAAGCTTAGCTCACAGAATGCCCTTTTTCTTGTGCTAAACCATAGGCAAAAAGTGAAAAAAATAGTGGAGTGTCGTTGTCTAATTCATTTCCCCCAACAAAAAATTCATTGAGACAGTGTATCTCACAAATGCACATAATATTTTCACGCTAAACTACAGGCAAAAAAGTGAGCGGAGTGTCGTTATTTTGTCCATTTTCCTAAGTATTTGAAACACCATAACTCACGACAAAATGCACAAAATATTACGCTAAACAACAAGCAACAAATTAAGCGGAATGTCGTTTGAAACGTGACATTTCTCTCGCTAAACAACAGGCAAACTATTGATCAGAGTCTCGTTGTTTTGTTCATTTTCCCGCCAAAATTTGATATTTAAAATTTGCGACAAATTTAAAATTTCCTGACTGTCAATTTCTAAATTTGAAAATCTTTTTTTCGCGCGTCACTGCAACATCATAGCTTACGACAAAATGCACACTTTCCTGTGCTAAACTACAGGCAAAAAAGTGAGCGGAGTGTCGTTATTTTGTCCATTTTCCTAAGTATTTGAAACACCATAACTCACGACAAAATGCACAAAATATTACGCTAAACAACAGGCAACAAATTAAGCGGAGTGTTGTTTGAAACGTGGCATTTATTGCGCTAAACAACATGCAAACAATTGATCGGAGTCTCGTTGTTCTGTTCATTTTCCCGCCAAAATTTGATATTTAAAATTTTCGACAAATTTAAAATTTCCTGAATATCAGTTTCAAAATTTTGAAATCATTTTTTTCGCGCCAAAAATTTACCGGTTTTTGAATCAAAATTGTAGAATTTGCCTGACAAAAAATGAACACAAAACAGCACTTCGAAACTCGCTAAACAACAGGCAAAAAAAGTAAGCGGAATGTCGTTTGAAACGTGGCATTTATTACGCTAAACAACATGCAAACAATTGAACAGCTCTTCAGAACTCGCTAAACAACAGGAAAAAAATAAGCGGAGTGTCGTTGTTTCGTTAATTTTCCGTATCAAAAAGTCACTGAAACACCAAAAAATACACATATTCTTATGCTAAATAGCGGGCAGCAAATCAAGCGGAATGTCGTTTGAAACTTGAAAACTCTTTCACTAAACAGCAGGCAAAAAATTAGCGGAGTGTCGTTGTTTCGTTAATTTTTATACCCTATAAATTTAGTCAAAAACATCTTCAAATGTTATGTTTTCGAAAAATCAACGTTTAAAAATTTCAAATTGTAAGCCATAATGTAGACGAGTAAGATGTGCATGTTTTTCCAGGTACTGTACCTAGAAAATAACAAATTACTGTAGTTCCAGTTTTCCCATATAATAAATTCTGAAATTTAATTGTGCTCCTTTAAACTAATACAATACTTTTTCATATTATTTTGGTCTAAACAGAAGTGTTGACTTTGTTAGTTTTATATCAAAGTTAGGGTTCTTCAAATGTTCGATGCTGAAAACCAAAACTACAGTACCTTTCAGATTCGTGTATTTCGAAATGGCGACATTTTCGATCGCGGTCATGTTCTTGCAGTGACTCGAAAACAATTCAAACATTGGATTGTGTTTTTAGACGCTCTTACAGAGTTGTTGAGAACCTCCACAGCGGTCAGAAGACTATTCTCCACTCAAGGGATTGCTATACAACACGTGAGTTCCCCCCGGATACCCGCTTACCCGCTCCCGGATACCCGCTTACCCGCTCTCGGATACCCGCTTACCCGCTCCCGGATACCCGCTTACCCACACAATATTCCCAGATACCCGCTTACCCATATATTCTTACCCGCTCTCGGATACCCGCTTACCTACACAATATTCCCAGATACCCGCTTACCCATATATTCTTACCCGCTCTCGGATACCCGCTTACCCACTCAATATTCCCAGATACCCGCTTACCCACACAATATTCCCAGATACCCGCTTACCCATATATTCTTACCCGCTCCCGTATACCCGCTTACCCACACAATATTCCCAGATACCCGCTTACCCATATATTCTCACCCGCTCCCGGATACCCGCTTACCCACACAATATACCCAGATGCCCGCTTACCCATATATTCTTACCCGCTCCCGGTTACCCGCTTACTCACACAATATTCCCAGATACCCGCTTACCCACACAATATTCCCAGATACCCGCTTACCCATATATTCTTACCCGCTCCCGGATACCCGCTTACCCACACAATATTCCCAGATACCCGCTTACCCACACAATATACCCAGATGCCCGCTTACCCATATATTCTTACCCGCTCCCGGTTTCCCGCTTACCCACACAATATAACCAGATACCCGCTTACCCACACAATATTCCCAGATACCCGCTTACCCATATATTCTCACCCGCTCCCGGATACCCGCTTACCCACACAATATTCCCAGATGCCCGCTTACCCATATATTCTTACCCGCTCCCGGTTTCCCGCTTACCCACACAATATAACCAGATACCCGCTTACCCATATATTCTTACCCGCTCCCGGATACCCGCTTACCCACACAATATTCCCAGATACCCGCTTACCCATATATTCTTACCCGCTCCTGGTTACCCGCTTACCCACACAATATTCCCAGATACCCGCTTACCCATATATTCTTACCCGCTCTCGGATACCCGCTTACCCACACAATATTCCCAGATGCCCGCCTACCCATATATTCTTACCCGCTCCCACATGCCCGCTTACCCGCTTATTCACCCAATATATCTTTCTCTTTGCATGTTCATTCGCAGAATGGGTGTATGGGTGTTCTGGTGGGAAACCTCCGGACAAACGGGCGATCGATAATTGTAAGATGATAAAGAGCAATTTGCAGTTCGATGAGTTGGAATGTGATGGTGAATACGTGGCAGTGGAGACGGGTCCATTTATAAGTGTACCATATGGTCAGAGCCGGTTTACAATGCGAGGAAAGGTGAGAAACCCTCAAGAAAAGTGGGTTAAGATGGTTAATTGTGAAAGAGAACCCTAGAATATTTACTCTCATTAAATTCAAAATCTTGCGCTGAATCCGATGGTAAAATCAGATTTCAAAAATATTGAAAACTAACCAAACTGCGTTCATTTTTATCCAAACCTATCAGTTTTGCCTGTCTCCCTATTTTTAATAGTCACTCAAACTTTGATTAAGCATATTAAAATTCTCATTTATCACCATCTTATTCGAAATTTTGCGCTGAATTTGATGGTGAAATCAGATTTCAAAAATATTGAAAACTAACCAAACTGTGTTCATTTTTCGCCAAAACTTATCAATTTTGCCTGTCTCCCTATTTTTAATAGTCACTCAAACTTTGATTAATCATATTAAAATTTTCATTTATCACCATCTTATTCGAAATTTTGCGCTGAATTTGATGGTGAAATCAGATTTCAAAAATATTGAAAACTAACCAAACTGTGTTCATTTTTCGCCAAAACTTATCAATTTTGCCTGTCTCCCTATTTTTAATAGTCACTAAAACTTTGATTGAGCATATTAAAATTCTCATTTATCAACATCTTATTCAAAATTTTGCGTTGAATCCGATAGTGTAAACAGATTTCAAAAATATTGAGAACTAACCAAACTGCGTTAATTTTTATGCAAACCTATCAATTTTACCTGTTTCCCTATTTTTAATACTCACTATGAATTTGATTAAACATATTAAAAATTTCATTTATCGCCATCTTATCCGAAATTTTGCGCTGAGTTTGATGGTGAAATCAGATTTCAAAAATATTGAAAACTGACCAAGTTGTGATGATTTTCGTTTTTAATGGTTTTCCCTGCATTTTCAGTGTGAACTATAAAGCTCCAATATCCATGCCCCCAACTACCCCTACTTGTTTCCAGAGTTACAACCCAATCATCCGAATCCCCGACGAATATCCTTCATATCTACACTCGGCTGAAAGTATGGATATATATCTGAAAAAGGAGGGATATGGAACAATCACAGGTTAGTTGTTTCCATTCGATTAAACAAAGAGAAAAAGGACATTCCAGGAAGTATATATACTTTCCGGTAATTTATAACATTCTCTTGTTTTAGGTCTACCCTATCCATTTGATGGAATTCTTTCGAGAAGTCCAAGTACGTCGCAGTTACATTTTAAACATATGCAATCCCATATTCCGCCTTTGAAGGTAAGTCACTTTAAATTGGAAAAAGAGAGAGAGAGAGAGACGCAGAGAAGTGAGGGAAATCTCTATCTCTCTATCTCTCTATCTCTCTATCTCTCTATCTCTCTATCTCTCTATCTCTCTATCTCTCTATCTCTATATCTCTCTATCTCTCTATCTCTCTATCTCTCTATCTCTCTATCTCTCTATCTCTCTATCTCTCTATCTCTCTATCTCTCTATCTCTCTATCTCTCTATCTCTCTATCTCTCTATCTCTCTATCTCTCTATCTCAGATTGGTGGAAGTATGGAGCATCTCAACGAGCTGGGCACTGCCACGTGGCTTGGCAAAAATGAAAAATGGATGATGGGTGAACGGGTGACTCAAGCACCAACTGGTGCACCCTCCGAACACCCACACCCACACCAACAACAAACCTCGGACAACTCTGAGGACTCGGACACCACCCAGAAGAGGCCACCACCACCACCACTACCAACCATCACCACGACAAAGCCTTCACCCAACACCGTCACCAAATTGCCACGTTTGGTGACGTCGACACGGGTGTCCACCACGAGGCGTAGCGAAGCGCCACCACCACCACAGAAACCCACATCATCCAACACGTCGACGACGACGACTACAGTAATCCAGGGGGATACGGATAGTGGAAGTCTGCCACCGATCAATAATCCTGGGAAACAACAGGGCCAGCAACAGGTTAAGCAGAAGAGCATTGAGAAACAACCAACTGAAATCGCCACCGTCGTGACGTCATCATCAGGTAAGATTTGAAAGAGTGTTATGTCCCTTTAAAATACATACCATGTTGCTTTAAAGATAAGTGTTGTGCTCTTTTAAACTAGAACCTATGTCCCTTTAAACGATAAAGTTAATATTCCTTTAAAAAGAAGTGTTATGTACCTTTAAACTGAGACCTATGTTCCTTTAAACTGATCATATGTCCCTTTGAAAAGGAGTGTTTTGTCACTTTAAAAATGAATGTTATGCCCCCGTTAACTAGATTCTATGTCCCTTTAAAAACGAGTGTTATGTCCCTTTAAACTAGATCCAATGTTCCTTTACAAATAAGTTTTATGTCCCTTTAAAAACGAGTTGTTTATCCATTTAAATAAGATCCTATGTCCCTTTAAAAAGGAGTGGTATGTCCCTTTAAACAAGGACCTATGTCCCTTTAAATTAGATACTATGTCCCATTAAATTAAATTCTATGTTCCTTTAAAAAGAATTGTTATGCCCCTTTGAACTAGATCCTTTGTCCCTTTAAAAACGAGTTTTTTCTCGCTTTAAATTAGACCCTATGTCCCTTTAAAAAGAAGCTCTATGTTCCTTTAAAAATTAATATCATGTTCCTTTGTACCAGTTTCTATGTCCCTTTAAACAATAAAGTTAATGTTCCTTTGAAAGAATTGTTATGTCCCTTTAAACAAGATCTTAAGCTCCTTTAAAAAGAAATTTTATATCCTTTTGAACTAGATCCTATGTCCCTATAAAAGGGAATGTTATGCCCCTTTAAACTAAATCCTATGTTCCTTTAAAAATCAATATTATGTCCCTTTAAACTACCTAAAAAATAATATGATCCTCTAAAAATCACTCAAAAAATAATTTTTTTTTCCGCTTCACATCCTTCTGACCTCACAAATGTATATAGTACTTCCTGTCCGAAAAGATCCTCCCCCAGATTTCACTTCAAAAAATATACATTCATTTTTCCCATTCCAGTCCACCAAAAAATGGCGCCAAACGAGGAGGGTGTTCAAGAATTCCAGCGATCCTACCAAATCACCGAAACCACGTATCTGACAACGCCGAAAAATGAGCCGAAACCGAAAAACGAGGAGAAGAAGATGATGAAAAAGAAGGAGAGAGGAAAATGGGAGGAAAAGAAAGAAGCGAAGGAGGATTTGATTGTGGCGAAGAATGCGGTGAATGATGTGGATATTGATGAGATACCCAAAAGGAAGATGAGTGAGTTAGAACTAGACCTGGACCTGGACCTATTATTGATTTTTCAGTGACAAGTCGTAGTATTCACAATTTATTCAATGATGATTTGGATGATGAGCTCGAAGATGTTTTGGAAAGAGCTCAACGATGGGAGACGAATCGGAAGAGACAGGTAGGTTAGGGTTAATGTAGGGCTCAAAAACATGATTCTCAAAATTTGGTAATTGAAAATAGGCGCCAAAATTGAATTCAAAATTTTGAAAAATAAATTCTTTTTGAAATTTTTATTTACGCGCTAAAAAATGTGAAAAAAACTATCTTGCTGAAAGTCATTAAACAAGCGGCAAAAAATAGTGGAGTTTCGTTGTTTTATTCATTTTCTCGCCTGAAAGTCATGTAAACACCATGATTCACGACAAAATGCACACTTTTTCGTTAAACTACAGGCAGAAAATTCAGCGGAGTGTCGTTGTTTTATTCATTTTCTCGCCTGATAGCCATGTAAACACCATGATTCACGACAAAATTCACACTTTTTCGCTAAACTACAGGCAGAAAATTCAGCGGAGTGTCGTTGTTTTATTCATTTTCTCGCCTGATAGCCATGTAAACACCATGATTCACGACAAAATTCACACTTTTTCGCTAAACTACAGGCAGAAAATTCAGCGGAGTGTCGTTGTTTTATTCATTTTCTCGCCTGATAGCCATGTAAACACCATGATTCACGACAAAATTCACACTTTTTCGCTAAACTACAGGCAGAAAATTCAGCGGAGTGTCGTTGTTTTATTCATTTTCTCGCCTGATAGCCATGTAAACACCATGATTCACGACAAAATGCACACTTTTTCGCTAAACTACAGGCAGAAAATTCAGCGGAGTGTCGTTGTTTTATTAATTTCCCGCCAAAAAGCCATGTAAACACCACAACTCACGACAAAATGCACACTTTTTTTTCGCCAAATTACAGGCAGAAAATTCAGCGGAGTGTCGTTGTTTTATTAATTTCCCGCCAAAAAGCCACTGAAACACCACAACTCACGACAAAATGTACACTTCTTCGCTAAACTACAAGCAAAAAAGCGGAGTGTCGTTGTTTTATTGATTTTCCCGCCAAAACATTGAAAAGGCCGTTTTCCCGCCAAAATGCATTTTCTCGAGCTAAACAACGTGCAAAAAACAGAGCGGAGTGTCGTTGTTTGGTTAATTTTTCGGTTTTTTGGCGCCAACTTTCTTCAAGGTCGAGAATTCAAATCAGGTCCCAAAAACTACAGTATCTTCAAAACTACTACAGTAACCCTTCGAAATTTCCAGAAAATGCGCCAACAATGCACCCAAACCTCCAGCTCTCTTCGTTCCATTTCCGCTCCACGTCGTTTTGTCCAACTCTTCGACCCCGATTTCGACTAATTTTCATTTTCAGCCAAAATCTTTCAGACAAAGTCTTTCACGTCAAAATATAAAATAATTCATTCATCAGACGAAAAAAATGAAGGGGGAAAGGGGGGGGGGGATGAAACCGTTTTGAGCACACACAAAAAATCCAATCTGCGCACGAAATCAAAAAAAGAAGAGCACAATCTATTCTAGCGTAGGCTTAATAATAACAAAACAATGAAAAAAAAATGTAGGACTATTTAGAACGGGGAGAATTATATATATATAATATCAAACATTTTCGAAGCGTATACTTACTATTGCACAAAAAATATATGACTTTTTCCAAAAATTTCGGGAAAAATAGAAGAAAGGAGACAAAAATAAATTATAATATGATGATGATGATAAAAAACCTGATTTTTTTGGGATGTTAAATTTTAGATGGTCATTTTGGATATAACACGAACCAGCGCACCGTTCTCCTCTTTGAGCCGCTGATTTTCGAGCCGAAGATTTTGAGTCGTCTGAAACATGTGCTCATTATGGAGCTATTATAGCTACAGAGCTCTTACCTTTAACTGAAGCTCTAGATCCGTAATTTTCCTCTCCATACTTCGCCGCTCGTTTTCGTCAAACGATGCCAATGAGTTGGATTTGGCAACTGAGAGATTGACATTGTTTTGACTTGATGGGGATGAGTTGCGAGTTCGCCAACTTGCCGCCGATGAGACACCGCCACGCCAATTCTGCAAGAAAACAGAAATTTATTGGATTAATGGGTTCCAAAAACTGCACAAAACTCTTTTTTTTTATATTTCAAAAAATCAGTTCATTTCAGCAGAAAATTTAAAGTTACAGTAACCTGACAGCGATTTTCAACCGACTAATAGCTTCATTTGAAATTTGTCTCTTTTATTTTCGAAAAAAAATTGATTTTTTAAATTTTACTGTTTTAAGTGGGCCGGGCCAGCCAATAGTGGGCCGGGCCAGCCCGGCCCGGCCCACTATTGACGGGCCAACGGGGGCCCGCAGGCGGCCCGAATGACCAGCCTGGTTTTAAGAATTTCATATATAAACTCGACAATTTTCAAAATTCAATACCATATGGTTCGTTTTAACAGCAATTTAACTAGTTACATTGCTGTACTCTAGAACCTACTGATCGATTTTCAGATTTTTTACATTCTAGGTCACGAATTTTACAGAAATTCAAACGTATCAAGATTCTATGAACTCTGGAGCCAAGAGAACTTCAAACTTTTCTGTGATTATTATCACAAAAAAAACCCGAAACTTCGAAATTCGAAAATTCACCCGCAAATTTTTAAAATCAAAAATTAATTTTTCTGTCAATTTTCACGTGTCCTGCTATTTTTGGAGTTAGGTGTGCAGGTTTCCCTGATTACTGTAGCACGGTGAACAATTTTGAAATTTACTATAGTTCTGAATTTCTTATTGAATAACCTTAAAAATGCTTTCCAAGCTTGAAATCTTCACAGAAGATTTAAAAATTTTGACGAATAACTGTCTTTTAAAATTTACTTTCTACTGAATTCAATTGTAGCATCCAAAAATCATATACAGTACTTCAAAATACCTGCACATCTTACTACTAACATAACCAGGCATGAAGTTTTTCAGGTCAGAATATCATGAATTTTTCCGCCATAAATTTTTCAAAAAAAAAAAAAAAAAACTTACATCCACCGTAGTCTGCGACGATCGTTTCAAATCCTCATTCTCCCGCCGCAACCGTTCGCACTCCGACTTCTCCTTCTCATACAACGCCTTGTAGTTGAGATTCGTCTCAGTGGGACGACTCTGAAACATCTTTCTGGTCATTGAGCACAAAAAAGAGCACAAAACTCACATGAAGTGTATACGACGATGTCGGATTCACAACCGACGACAACGACGACGATGGCGCATATCGACTCGTCGTCGATGATGCGTTGTTCACAAGCGACGATGCTCCAAGTGTTGTCGATGTGGATGTCCGAATCGATGGAGCTGGCGACAATCCAGCAACAACTGCACTTCTCGACGATATCGATGGCTGAAAATGTAAAGTTTTTGTTTATTTTATGTCCAAAAACAATTTTGGTAGTTGTTATAAACAGGAAATTAGTTAGATTCCGGTTTGAAGTGTGGTGAAATTCGAGAGATATTTTTGAGGAATATGATCCCTTTTCTTCACAGGTGTTTTTTGCTCAACTAAAAAAACTCGTTTTTTTGAGAAAAATATTCGTCTTACTGTAGCAAATGAAGTTCCCTGTTCCTTTAAACATTTAGTTTAAAAAAGCAAAGGTGGAAAGAGAACACATAAACTTTTTATGATCTATCTATTGATTTTTCAAAAAGTTTAAAGGAACATGAGCAGGGTTAAAATGAGGTAAAAAATTCGAATTTTTCACTGAAAAAAAGGTTTTTCTGACCCAACTTCTGTGATTTTTGGGCTAATTTAGGTTCTAAAATCATCAAAACTAAGAAATTTTAATTTTCTGAACCCAAAAGAAACTATTTCCGCCCGAAAATTTGAATATTTTATTGAAAAAAAAACCGAGCTGCCTGGCTCAACTTTTTCGGATTCAATTCACCAAAATTACTCTTGAATGGCTCATTCTTTAGGTGCTCATTGATCGAAAAGCATGTGTCCCTTTAAAAATGGAGCATTTCCCCGGCTTTAAATTCACCAAAATTAATTTTTAAAAGGTCCAATGGCCATTCTCTTGACATCTCCTATTTTAAAGGTACATATAAAAGCCTACGCTGTCCCTTTAAAGCAATATTATTACTCTCTTCAAAAAAATAAAAAAAAGTATGACTTTTTAGAGGAACATAGAGCATTTTCGGTGCTCCAAAATCCGATATTTAAAGTCCCAGAAAGTTGAGCAAAAATCTCGAATTTTAAAGGGACATATAAAAACCCTTACTCTCTCCGAGCTAAACGCTCTCATTCTCGCCATTCGCTGACTTTTCGCCACATTTCCATATGGATAACGTGACGTCGTTCGATTCAAACTTCTAGACATAGTTTTTTTTGGTGAAATATATGTATATATATATCCAGTAGTTAGCACAAAAAAAAATATATATATATCTCTATTTGCGAAACGAGAAAATGAGAAGAGAAATGTAAACTGGGGGTCTGTGGGCGGAGTTTTCAAGTGTGGAACAAAATGCTCAAAATCTTCTGAAAATTTCTTTTTTTTTTTCTTCATTTTCAATGGCTATTGTTAATTGCTTTTTTTGATTTTGTTTCATAATGAAAAAATTTTTCATTGAATGACCAATTTTTTCGTCGTTTTCAATTGAAAAAAAGCAAACAAGGTCAAAGTGCGTCACATTGGGGGGAAAAAAACTGTTGACACTCGCCCTCTTTCATTTCAAAAGGGTCTGAAAACAAACTTATCTCAAAGATGTGTTTTTTTTTTCGAGGGTCAAACATTTTCACGGTGAAGAAAGAAAAAAAGAAAGTTGGCGACAAGAGTTCAAAAATCACTAATTTCGAGTCCGAAAATGAAATCATTTTTTAAAAAATCGATTGGGACATGGAAAACATTTAAAAAAAAAGTTCAACATTTTCTAAACTTGAGCTCAAATCTCTTTAAAAAATTTGCTCAGAACCTTGATTTTCGAGATAATGACCTCAAAAATTGGGATATTTGAAAATTGACGAATTCCGCGGCAACATTCGAAATTTCAAAAATTAGGTGAGTATTTAAGGCTAAAAATTTGGCTATAAAACTCCAAAAACCTAAATTTTTTCCCTGTTTCAAAATTTATGTAATAGTTAAAAATCAGAGAAAGTTGAACTTTCTCCAAATTCTTGCCAAAAAACGCTCATATCTTCGAATAATTCTGAATTGATAACTTTAAATTTCAAGATATTGACCTCAAAACTGGGTATTTCAAAAACTGACAAAGTTCAATTCAATAAAAAACTAGATTTGAATATTAGTCCCAAAAATCACTGAAAACTCTAAATTTAGGACAATTTGGAGTCATAAATCTCAAAAAACCTTCAAAACTTCAGATATTTCAATACTTTTTCTCTGTTTCAAAACTGACATATCAGTTAAAGGTCAAAAATTTCTACATTTTTATCAAAATTCCGATTTCAAACGTCTTTTCTCATGAAAAGTTAGTACCATCCCCATTACCTCAACAAAAGCAACCGAAAAACCACTTCCACACATACCATAACCAAAAATACAACAAAATCAAGAAAACAACAAACCGTATTCAAACTACTACTATTCCCATTGGTAGGTGGCGGTAGGGACTGAGCCTTTTCGCTGAATCTCGACGTCATCGTTGGCACAGTTCCAGCAACGGATCGAATCGATGCGGGCGAGTAGGGTTGCGACGCGGCTGTCGCCAGTCGCAAACTCATCGCAACCGGTGGGGTTGATGGCGATGTTGGTGTTGTTGGTTGCGATGTCGCAAGTTGTGCCAAATCTTCCGGGTTTACCGGGCCTGTCGCGCGACGATTTGATCGCGACAACGAGAGTCCCTGCAAGAAAAGACCACCACTAACTAACTATAACTAATTGAATCATGCTGAAAATGGGGTATTCAAAAAACCTGCGCAGATTTTCTACGAATACTCGTCGCATACGGTGTTGGTGTTGGCAACATCACGCTTCTTGTTTTTTTTTTTCAGAGAAATAGAATTGTTCAAAAATGAAAATGGGAGGGGAGGNATCAGAAGCAAAAAAAAAAAAAAACACAATACAACAATTGGATGTGTCATTCAATTTACGTAACAACAAACAAAAAGAAAAATAAATGATTTTTTCTCTTGCTACAGTAAACCAAGGGGCAAGATTCGGCATGACAAGTTACAGTACTCACCTGGCTCTTTCTGCGCACATTATTCGCCACCGGGTTGCTCAGCGACAAAATCGCCGTCGTCGATACGTCGCCGGTCAATGATAGGTCTTCAGACAGGTCCTTTTCCTCGGACGCCAAACGAACATTATTGTTGTGATTGATTATTGAGCTCTGAAGTTAAAGAAGCACACATAGAGGAAAACAATAATGATGCGTAGGAGAACAATCACTTGCACTTGCAAATTTTAGTTGTTTTTCAAGTTCCAGAAGGGGAGAAGAACATTGTTTCGAAAAAGAAAAAAAAACTAACCGAGATGCCTGGTAGTACTGTAGCCGAGTTTCGTCGCGAGACCTCATCACTTGCGAAACGGCTCGCCTCTTCGAGTTGCTCTTTAGTGACACCTTGTGTGGATCGTCGATGTTGACGTTGCATTCGAGAATTGTTGCGGCGTTCGGCTTCGCTTTCATTGACAGTTTTAGATTGCCAGCGGCTGGAAATTGAGGTTTATTTGAGATTTTTGGCTGAAACTTTTGGAATTTCCGGTCTATAACTAAATTTTTCTAGTGAACCGAGCCTTTTTTTGACCTATTTTTATGCTTATAGGCTTTTTGTCGAAATTCTGGCCGTTTAGTATAAAATGAGGCGTTTTTGTAAACAACAAGATAATTTTTATGTGGACCGAGGCCTTTTTGTATAAAAATAGGCTTTTTAGGAATAAACGTAGGCCTTTTATACTGAAATGAAGGCTTTTCAAGTGATAAAAAAAGCTTTTCGTATAAATCTCATCAATTTCTGTATGAAACTAGACCTCTTTCGTATAAAACTAGACTATTTTGATGTTAAAAAAAATGCATTTTTCGTGTAAAACTAGACTTTATTTAGTATTTAACCACATTTCTGGCTGTAAAACTAGGCCTTCTGGTCAAAACTAGGCTTCTCCACTTAAACTCAGACCTTTTTGATGTAAAAACAGGCCTGTGTTGCCTAATAAAAAGTTTTGAGTGATAAAATCAGGCCTTTTCGTGTAAAACTAGACTTTATTTAGTATTTAACCACACTTCTGGTTGTAGGCTTTCTGATCAGAAACTAGACTTCTCCACATGAACTCATTCAAAATTGTAGCCTTTCTTATCTAGAACTAGACATTTTCTCATGTAGAACATCCTTTACAATCTGGAATTAGGCTCATTTTCAGCCTTTTTCATATTTTTTAAAAAACCTAGCCCAGAACCCAAACTAAAAATTATATCCCAACATAAAATGGACAGACATACACCCAACAGAAACAAAACACTGGACGAAAAAAGAACATAGAAAACTAAACCTCATTTTGTCCGGTGTAATTTGTTGTGGTGTGAATCCTTTCGGATATTCACTCGGTGTTCCAATGGTGGCGGTTGGTGTCATTGGCGCCATCGATACACCAGAAAGTGTTCGGGTTGGTGCGCGGAATGCCGACATTCTCGGCAATGACGATGATGACGAATGTCGAAAGTGTTGGATTTGCGATCGAATCTGGTTGTGTGAATTGTTGGTGTTCCATAGTGATGACCATGGTAGACCAGGTTGCGAGGGACTTCGTAGAACGTCGAAAGGAGTGGTGCCACTACTAACATAAAGTAAACATAAAGACAAGGACAAAACATAGAAACATGCAGAGATTCCCATCCCAAAAAATCAATAATAAAAAATACCTTGGTTTGGTGAAGGTGGCTGAGATGGTAACACTTCCAGCAGGCGATGGTGTAGCTGATGTTGATGAAGTTTTGACTTTCGTCGGCGTTGTCGTCGCTGAATACGGCGTCGTCGTCGTCGTCACATTGGACGATGACGCTGGCGATGTGGCAATCTCCGACGCTGGCGTTGACATACTCCTAGTGATCGATGACGACGAAGATCGCGAGGCGAGCGGGAATCCACGATTGATCCACGAGCTCGGCGATTGGTGTACAGCTTTCGGTGGTGCGGTAGTGGGCATGACAGGCACTGTCGCACTAACAGTTTGATCACCCGACGTGCTTTCGATTGATGATCGTGGGGTTGTGATTGTATCAGCGACGACGGAGATTGGTTGAGCAACTGGCGGCAGCGAGATGGATCGTTGAGAAGATGGTGTAGTGGTGGTGGTTGTGGTGGCGGATGATGAGGCGAATCTCGACGATGCTGATGACGATGATGTCGCCGTTGAGGCCGCTGATGTTGATGTTTCCATCGATGTATCACGGTCACTACTCGTTCGATTCGATATGCTTTCAGAATTTCTAGAAAATGATTTTTGATATAAATTGAATGATAAAATTGAGTCAGAAACTGAAACATTTCCAAAAAGATATTTTTTTTTGAAATAAAAAATCCAAAATTCAACACAAGATAAATATAATTTGAATTTGGAGAGCCCTGCAAAAAAGCCACAAATTTGAAAATTGATAAATTTGTTTGTGCTTCGAGCTCTTCATGGTAAAACCAATTGATATTTTCACCTTATTTCACTTTCACCAATTAAAAAATCGCCTTTTTATCGAAAAAATCAATTAAATTCCAAATTCTAAGCTTTTTCGTGCAGATTTTAAGTTTCAAGCTCAATTTTTTTTTCGTTTTTTCAGTCTCAAAAAATAAAATTTGAAGTCGGAAAACCCTGCAAAAAAGCTGCGAATATGAAAATTGATTTCTTTCAAACAAAAACTCATTCTTCATTTTTGTTTTGTATTTTCAGCCTTGATTAACATATCTTGCCCTTTTTAACCAATAAAAAGTGAGAAAAAATTCAAGGTGCTCAAGCCCCGTGAAGCCCATAAAACCAAAAAAGCGCCCAAGAATCACCTCGACACCGATACACTCCTACTCTTGTCCTCAATCTCACTCTCCGCTTCCTCGTCCTCTTCCGCTTCCGCCTCTTCTTCAGCCTCTTCTTCTTCAATCACCTCCTCTTCGGCTTCAGCCTCACCTTCGTCTTCCTCGGCCTCCACCTCCTCTTCCTCGGCCTCTTCCGAACTTTCTCGGTTTAGTGTGAGTGTGATCGATGTGGTGGCGGGTATTTCGAGAATTGTCGCTGAAGCGGTGCTCGGCGACGTGTGCAAAAACTCATTTTCGCTAGAAATAAAAAAGCGATAGGGGAAATATAACAAACAAACAAAGAGAAGAAGTTCCCTTCCCGAAGCTTATCCCTTTAAAATCTCTTACCTATACTGATCGCGATGTTGTAAATCTCTCTTCCGT
This sequence comes from Caenorhabditis sp. 38 MB-2015, assembly GCA_900536415.3. Lineage (NCBI taxonomy): Eukaryota > Metazoa > Nematoda > Chromadorea > Rhabditida > Rhabditidae > Caenorhabditis > Caenorhabditis quiockensis. The sequence continues at coordinate 36,530 of LR548858.1, forward strand.
TCCGTTGATATGATATGATCTTCATGTAGTATTCGATGATTCTTCTCTTGTAGGATCGGAGTTCCATTCGCCGGGCTCTTCCGCTTCTCGCGATTTCGCGCAATATCACCTAATTCAACGAGATAGTCCACAACATCCTTGTCAGCGACAGTGAGCACATCTTGTCCAGCGAATGTGGAGTCCGACAGCTCGGCTCCGCTGTCAATCAATATTTTACAAGCATCTTTCTCTGCCCAATGAGCTGCGGCGTGTAGCGGCGTCCATCCATCTTTATCCTGTGCTCGGATATTACCCCCAGCTTTGATGAGTGTCTCAAGCAGTGTCGTATATCCTCGCGCGGCGGCGACATGAAGTGCGGTTCCTCCCGTTCGAGGATGTGGAATATCGCGATATTCGCCGGTGGCCAGCCACGTTTTCGCGTCCTTCATCATCAGGTTTAATTCCATGTCGCGACACGCGTCGACGTCAATATTTTGGCGTCGATAATCGTCGTCGAGTAGTTCGCGACATGGTTCATCGACGGCCAAATCGAGCGCGAGCTCCTTGTCGCTGTTCACTATTGACAAATCGGCGCCGTGTTGACACAAATATTTGACAATTGCCACGTTTCCACAACAGGCGGCGGCGTGGAGTGGGGTCCAACCTTCGTTGTCTTGCGCGTTCACGTCGGCCCCTTTTTCACACAAGAATCGGACCATTTCAGGCTTTGAATCGATGACAGACTAGAAAAAAATCAATGAAACTAGATCATTTTTTATGGGAAAAAATTCACAACAGGGGTCATCAGAATCAGACTTTTGTGAATTTGAAAGTAGATTTTTTGACTTTAAATTCCAGAAAAATCAATAAACTATTTCAGCATCAAAAATTTCCAGCAAAAAAAGGTTCCAAGGGTTCTGTGACATGTAGTTTCCGATTCTGATGTTAAAACATGCTTAAAATCAGGTACCGTTTAATTAAAAAATATTATTTTAATCTAGGGTTATTTAATTTAGATGACTTAACTTTTACAACTGTTGCAGAATTAGATTTTTGTTAAGAAAATGAACCAAACTATAGTTTTAAGATTGAATAAACAATTCAGTATCGAAAATTTCCAGCAAAAAAAAAGTTTTTAAATATTCTCTGATCTGTAGAATCCGCTTCTGAAGTCTAAATATGCTTGAAATCACTTTTATACTGAAAAAAACATAAAAATTGAGTGCAAGGAACCGTTTTCAGATGAATTAACTCTTAGATTCTCATCAGAATCGACTTCTATAATTCTAGAATTTTAAGAAACACATCTGACAGAAGATTTGTGAATGAAAATTTCAGAAAAATTCACTGAACTGTAGTTTTTTCACCTCGAAACTGATCAAGATTCCAAAATTTTCATAAAAGAGGTTCTCTGACATGTAGAATCCGATTCTGCTATCAAAAAACCTCAAAAATCCCTTTGAAATCGTGAAAATTGACATTTTGATCTATCTATCTACTCACCTGATGAAGCGCCGTCAACCCATCCAGCGTACACGTATTAATATCGGCCCCTTTGGCCAACAACTCATCCACCTCCTCCTCATCACCCGACATACACGCCGACAAAAATATATCACTATCTTGGAATTGCACCTTAGGCCGTTTCGTTCTTCGTGCCGGCTCCGCGTTCATCTCGCTATTTTGCCACCGTCGAAGTTGGTCCTGCAAAAAATTGGGAAATTTTTTGTGTTGTGTTTTTGTGTTGGGTGTGCCAGCGCCAATCAAGCAATCCCCGGCGAATTGTTTTGGGCGCAAACAAACTCACAACTCGGTCAAACATAGTTAGGGTGGAACACACAATTTGTAATTATAATATTCTATTCATTGGGGGGGGTTGTGATAATGGTATGGTAGGGTTATAAAGAAAGAGAAACGGTGAATGCAAATAAATAAAATCGTATTTTGATTACTTTTACAACTGTTTGAAAATGCTCATGTTTGAGCTCAAAGAAGAAATGAAAACAAATGTTGTTAGGGGGTTAAAGAGCAGTTTTGAACTTGATATCTTCTTTATTTTGCAGCTCTTTTTAAGCTCTACAAGACAGATGTTCTAATTTTATTTCTAAACTAAGAAATGAAAACACTCAACTTCAAGAAATTAGCTTCAAAATCAATTTTTTTCGCTATTTTCAAGCTAAAAAAAAATTGTCTATTTTCAGATAAATCGCCGATTTAAACTTTGATAATTTTGATACAAGGCCAGTAAAAAAGCTCGAAAATCGGTGAGTTTTGTAGCTCTTTTGAAGAACTACAGGATATAATTTCTAGTTTCAGGTAAAGCGTACTATTATTGTCTGAAACTACCGATCTGAATCCGGTAAAAAAGAAAAAAATTCTGAGAAATTTCAAGAAAATAGGACAAAAAGAAGTTTTCGGCTGGGAATCCGTGTTTTTTGCAGCTCTTTTCAAGATATTAAACTTTTCGAAATCTAAGCTTCTCAATAAGAAATAACAAAAATGTGTTGATATCGCAACTTTATATCATTCTCCTCCTCGGTAAAACTTCAAAAACGCCTCAACATCATCATTCCTCGGCCAAAAAGAAGCCGCTCCAACCAAAAAAAAAACCTATGTGCGTGTGTGTGAGAAAAACTAGCGCATGTTTCTTTCAACTATGTTTGCAATTGTTATTACGACCGGATTGACGGTATTAGGAAGAAACATTTTGGAAGGAGGCAAAAGACGATGAAAAATGAGTGAACGACATCGTCGGATTATTACATAATCCAATTACAACAACATCATGATGAAGAGAGAAGAAAAAACGAATAAAACAAAAAAATGGATGAAAATGAATGCGGTAAAAGAGAGTCAAGTGTCGACAGATTGCTGAATTGGTATAAGAAGAAACTTAATTTGTCTAAAGTGGTTTAGAGAGGAGAGAGCGAGTAGCTAAGGGATAACTATGAGCAATTTGTTGGGTTACTAAAGCTTTGAAAGGTTCTGCGACATTGAAAAATGAACTACACGGGTAAACGCGCTTCATCGACATTATAATGACGTTTTTTGAGTAATCTTAATCCCAAGAGATTTCGTATTTTTATAGTTTCTCAAGTTTTTTGAGCACTTAGAACTTCAAACTGTTTAAAAAAGTTTAAAAACATTTTTCAATGATAGATTAGTACTCAATTCGAAAAAAAAATCTTGCACAGTGTCAAGCAACCACGTCTTGACAAAAAAAAGTATCAAGCGACCGCGCTTTGAACGTGATTAGCATCCCAAGAAGCCGCTGCTTGACCACGTTTGTTCTGTCAAACAGCCACTCCTTGATGTGAATACCTATGTCAAGCAGCAGTCGCTTGGCATCAAATAGTGCCTCGCGAACCCTACACGTCTATAAATTTCGAAACCAAAAAACTTAGCCATTTTTTTTTGTTCTCCGGGGTACTGTAGTCGAAAAAGACCCCCATCAAAACCACTTCAAACAATACAATTGACATATCCCATAAACTTGACAACAAATAAAAAAACAACATAAATGCATTTTCAGTTCTTCTTCTTTTCTTCGTTCGTTTTCTTCTGATGACGGGCTTCCCGTCAGGAGAAGAAATAGAAGAAAAAACAGCAAAAAAGAAGAAAAAGAAAAAAGGAGCATTCGTGTTTCTATTCGGTCTGATGAATCATCATGATCGAAATAGGAAGAACAGACGGGGCGAAGAAAAAAATCGTCGTTTTCACACAATTTTTCATCGATTTTGATGTGAAACCACGAAGAAAAATTCAGAGTAGGAGGGCTCGTAGCGGAAGAAAAAACATCATAAATATGAAAAAAAATGGAAAACTGATAAGAGCATGAATCAAAAAAAATACAATAAAATAAAATAACAATCATAATCTGATGGAGAAAACAAACAATGGCGAACAAAGTTCAAGAAATCAGAATGGATGGAATGGAAAAGCAAATTTTTCATGATGACTTGGAGGTTCTTTAACTTCCAGAAAAATTTATGCTGTTTGATAATTCAACGCACCAAAACACACAACATATTTGAAAATGTGAAAGTTTACCAAAATTAAACATCGGAAACCTTAATTTCAGATCAAATTTCGACGTAAAAATTGAATTTCCATTTTTTTTTAAATTAGCTCAATAATCGTATTTTGTCAAGGAAATTTTCTAAAAACCAATTCTGATCTAATTTTTGACACGTAATAATTGGTAGGATTTTTAAGCATAAATTAATAAAATCAAATTTTTATCAAAACAAGATCGAATCAAAAATTGGCAAATACACTAAATTTTTAAATTTCTAAATTATCAGGTGTTAAAATTTCGTGAAAATTGGTTTTGGAGCAAATGAACGACACTTGAAAAATTAGAAATTTCACATTTTGCTTGTTTTGGCTCTTTTTACAGCAGCTTCAGACCTATTTGGTCAATTTTCTCAGTTTCAGGCATCAAAAATCAATATTTTTAAGTCCATCAACTTCATGCCCCCCGCCAAAACTCAAAAAAATCACTAACCTTCCGTTTATTGACAACATTAAAGGTGATTTGCTGTTTCGACTGCAACATTAATGCATCATCCTCGTCATCTTGACCCATCTGCAAATAAAAACATAAAAAATTCTCTGAGACAAAAAAAAAGAGAAAAGATCAAAGAGAAGGTTTGTAACTTGAGCCGTTCAATCTTTGTAAATCAGCCAGACGCGGTCAATAAATCAATAATTTTTGTTGTTTTTTTTTCTTTTTTCGAGGAGAAAAGCGAATTTCCGTTTTCAGAAGAGAAGACGGATTTTCTTTCACTAAAATGATCAAATTACTTGCTAAATTGGTGTTAGTTGAAATGTATAGAACTAGAACATCAATCAAGATGAAGTTTTCTCAGACAATAATAACAACAGATGCTGTTCAAGCGAAAATGAGCCCAAAAAATGCTCCAAGTTAACTTCAAGCCGGAACTGACAAAAACAGAGAAAAAAAATGACACTGATAACATTTTGGGAAAGAACGGAGAAGAGAAATGACTAATTAATATTTGATTTCATTTTTTTCTGTGAAGCGAAAAAAAATTCATTGATAGACAGAACAAAAAGGTAAATGTTTGAGGAAGAAAAAAAAATGAAATGTGTTCTGAGGAGGGACGGAAAAGAGAAGATATTTGTACTTTTCTAGTGAGTGAACTTTAAAATATAAAAATATAGCGTATCATTGAGAACTCGGGGAAAAGTATAAATGAATGAAAAATCGAATAAAAAACTGTATGAGTCATGGAAGATGTGAGATGCCGATTTATCATGCTACAGTACTTTTTGATGTGCAGGTTCTCTTAGTTTTAATGATCTTGGAGAAGACTAAACGAACAAATCGTCATAATTCCACCTTATAAAATCCTTGAAACAGTGAAAAACTCAAAAAAATAACCCAAAAAACAATTTTTCACCTTCCGGGTATGAAAAGTAAAACTTTTTCTCACATATTTTTTTTCAAAAACCTGATTGATAAAAAAGTTCATTCTACATAGTTCTAAAAGTTCAAACACATGGTTGAGACAACAAAATTGACATGTGTACTGTAAATAGAAAATAAAAAGAGATTTTGAAGGATAATAAAAATCTTCATGGGAAATTTATAAACAATCATGAAAATGGGAATTTTTTCGGGAAAACGAAAAATTGAGCGCAAAATTGAAATAAAATAGTTTTAGAACAGGAATTCAGAAAATTGAAATTTCGAAAAATTCAAAAATTAATGAAAAGGTGACTTCAGGGGTAAAGGTTGAAACTAGTTCAGAAGTTTTGGATTCAAAAAACCTGAAATTTCATAAATCCAGCTTTGGTGTAGAAGATTTTGAAGCGGAAAACTCTAAAATTAAAATTTTCTCTAATTTTTTCTCTAATTTTTGAAAATCCCGACAAAAAAAAAAGATTTTTCGAAATTTTAATCGCGAATCATACAATTCAAAACAGAATGTTAATAATAATGTTACAATTTTTGAAAAAACACATCAATTCAAACAACTTCGATTCAAAGTTACTAATCTCATGTGATAAACTTGAAACAGGAAATTTTTAAAATGAAAATTTAATTAAAAAATAGATAAAAATCGAGCTGGAACGTAAGGAAAGCTCTCAATTAACTCAAAAATTGAAATTTTGGGACCAAAAACTATGAAAACATGTCAAATTAAAAAATGGAAGATCAGAAGTAAAATGGAGCTTCTTAATGGCAATTAAAAATTATTAAATCTCAACTTATAAATTTGAAACAGGAAATTTATTTGCCAAGCAAAACAAAAACTGAGAAACCAGGTGAAAATAGACCTAATCTCCCAGAAAACCTGCTAATTGCTCAAAAAAATCAAATTTTGTGCACCAAAAACCCAAATGCGGTAAAAATGTCAAAACCTAAAATAACATGTTTTGGTCACAAAACAAAACCAATGGTCTAGGTCTAGCCAAAACTTGCAAATTCGAAAAAAACACACACACACAAAGAGCTCGGGTAAAGAAAAAACAACAAAAACAAAAAACGTTCGAAATGATAGTGACAATGATTTACATGGATCCTTTAAACGAGACGCAGACGCAAAAAACGAATGACGAGAGAAGAATAGGATGTTGAGATGAGACGCAGAGAATGTGTGTGGCGGGGCCCCACACACACACACACACACATACAAATATATAATACACTTGAAACTTTGCGAACGACACGACCCGAATGTGTGTGGTGTGTCACCTCTGCGTCTCTTACCAACAATTTCGTTTTTCAAAGAGAAAATGAGGCGCAGAGAGACAAACTCTTGAAATCATAATAATGATGATGTTGATGATCATGATGAACAGACAAGATTCTGTGTGGATATTGAAAAAGAACATCTATGTACAAAAATCAATTTTTTTCGCTATTTTCAAGCTTCATAGAAAAAAAATTGTCTATTTTCAGATAAATCGCCGATTTAAACTTTGATAATTTTGATACAAGGCCAGTGAAAAAAGCAGTTTCGAGCTCGAAAATCGGTGAGTTTTGTAGCTCTTTTGAAGAACTACAGGATATAATTCCTAGTTTCAGGTAAAGCGTACTATTATTGTCTGAAACTACCGATCTGAATCCGGTAAAAAAGAAAAAAATTCTGAGAAATTTCAAGAAAATAGGACAAAAACAAGTTTTCGGCTGGGAATCCGTGTTTTTTGCAGCTCTTTTCAAGATATTAAATTTATTAGATATTAAACATGATGAACAGACAAGATCCTGTGTGGATATTGAAAAAGAACATCTATGTACAACTAAAAACTTGTTGGCTCTTCTCACAGAGAAAAAGTTTACCTTTCTGTTTGCGTGGGTTCTTTCGCGCGACCACGTGATAAGTGGATGCTCTATTTTTAGATATCAGACAAAATTTTGGATAAAGAATTCAGAGAAAAATATTTTCTGCAGCTGAAACCATTATGTTAACGAGACGAGACGAGGCCACTAGTACTGATATTTTATGAGTTATAAAAATGACAGCGATGGCTGTTATTTTTCGAGTACTTGAAAAAAATTTTATAGGCTACAATTATTTTCAGAATCAGGCTTTTTGACAGGGAAATGAATTGATAGTAGAGGTTTTTTGGCCTGCAGAATCAGATTTTGATGTCAAAAAATGTTGTAGATCATATAAACAGTGGAAAACTAGACATTATCAATAGAGCGAGTTGGTTCAAATGATATTTTTAAGTTAATGGATATAGTCCGAATCGCTGCGAGTCTCTAATTTCCGTAATTTCGAGAAGATATTTCATCTTCGCGATTGTTTGACCGTCAGAATCCGATTCTAATGTTAAAGTAGGTTGAAAATTCGTTTGAGTTAGAGAAAAATTTGACAATACTGAAACAGGAATTGCAGTACTTAAAGGGACACTTTCTCTAATAAGCGGTAAAGTCTTAAGCCGAAGAAAAACTTTGCTGAAACCAAGAATTATTTGTTACACTTTGAAATATAAAAAAAAACCGACACCCGAAAAAATTTAAAGTTATATATATATATATATATATATTACGTCAAAATTTCGCTACAAAAACCTAATTTTAAATTTTCTAGTAGTGCGTTGAATTAACGGATTGGTAAAGTAAACACTTTTAATTTTTTGAAATAGTAAAAAAATAAGGAGATTTTCAGCTTTTAAAAATTCCTTATGAGTTGAGCATGGTATATAAACTGCAAGTGTCATTATTTAGCTTTGATGTTCATTGTTATTGTTCACATAATGAACAGTTCCAAAAGTTGGTTTGAACTCGCCGCAGAAAAAAGAAAAACAATTTGTTCGAATTCCAGATCCCACACCATTCCCACAGATTTTGTGCATTTGTGCGTCGCTTGTGATGTTTTGTTGACTACCGTAGCATTATTGTTTTTATTGAACTTTGTTCCGTTTTCAATGGATGCTTAAAAAGTCCTACAAAGAAAATTAAAAATATATCTGTGTGTATTGGAGCGCATTTGCCCAGATTTTCTTTTTGCTCAGCTCATAAGGAATCTTTAAATTGAGAAAAATATCTTCTGACACTGAAAAAATGCATAATATTTTAAAAGATCTGTGTTTTTGTCTAGATTTTCAGATTTAGGACTTTCGGAATTCTATTTTGCATTTTCAGTGACAAAAACTCACATTCTCACGAGTAAAATCAATTTTTCAGGGATAATTTGGTCAAAATCAATAACTCCCGCATTACCCTCTAATTATCTACCTAGACCGATCATAATTATTCACAACAACAACAACACACTGTCATCTATGCAAAACCGCATAACAAGCCTTGGAGGTTAATTGTTGTTCAACAACCCCCAAATTGTGCATAATTTCGTCTCGTCTCGTCTTGTCAATCACTTTTCGTCATTTGAACAATTGAATCGAATCAAACAAAAAGGCATAACATAAATCTAAGTGATCGCGTGTGAAATGGATACTTCCGTTTAGGCCCACAAAAATTGTATGTGTGTGAGTGAGAAAAATAAACATTTCAAGTATGAAGTGTCGATTGGCAACAGAAACAGAAATGAACGAGGAAGAGGAAGAGAAGGTAATTGGCATTTGCATACTAGCTATTGCAAGAAATGTGTAATGTGTGGAAAGAGAATGAGGAACGGGTTAAAATGAGGGAATTTATAATTGACATTTATTCATATATTTGTGGAGGGGACCTGAACCTTTTTGAGGATTTGAAAAATGTCAAGCTAGAATGCAAAAAAAAAAGGTAAAATTTGTTCATTGAACGCCTATAATAATTGTGTCAAAAACTAGATCTACAAAGAGGTAAAAAAGAGAAATATGCGGTAGAGAGTAATTATAGGGGACACTGCGCTTTTTTGATTAGATATTTTCCAAATCAATATTTAAAAAAATGTAATTTCAGAGATATGATCTAGGAGGGTTTTGATTAGAAGAATTCGAATCTGATACACTGAGAAATTTTCTGAACTGAAAATACTTTGAGTTTTCTATAGAGCACGTTTAACCGACGACTTATAAGACAGTTCATCTGATTATGTTACATACAGTACTAAAAAACTATAAATAAGCCAACCCTGCCCTTAGATTACTGTACTTTCAGTTTTCTCGACCAAACTGGAATCAAAATTTGAACATTTTCAGAAACATGATCCCTGGGGTTATTGAACCTGTAGAATCCGATTTTGACAATGAGATTCTTTAATTTTACATGAGAAAAATATGATTAATGAATCCCGTTGAGTTTTGGCTCATAAATTTGACTATGCAACAAGAAGTGGTTGAAATTTTAAAATTGTTCTATATGGAACTTATGAAACAGTAAAAAAACATTTTTAAGGTGATATTTTAACTTCAAGAACAACTTACAATCCCTGAGCAAGTTTTAAAAAATCCTTTTCACATTTTCCGTTTTAAAAAAGTCCCCTGAAGATTTTTCTGAAAATACAAAAACTAAAAAATCCATCCTGAAAACGACTATTTAAAAACTTTAAACCTTTGGATTATCAACACTAATGAAGATGTTCAAAAAATGAATTTTGTGAATTTAATCAAGTCTGTAGAAAACAACCGAGAGTAGTTGAATTTTAAAATTTGTTCTATATAAAACTCTCGAAACAGTAAAACGTTTTTTTCAAAAATGTGCGACTTTTACTTTGAAAAAGTTTCAAGAACGGAAGTTTCCGATTCCCGAGCTAAAAAACATATGAGAACGACTGAAACCTTTTAAAATTCGTGAAAAAATAGTGAAATTCCAGAATTTTTAGGGATTTCAAACTCCGAAACACAAAAAACCTCGCAACAAAACCCTAAAAGCTACGCCTAGGCCAAATCCTGCCGAACCTGTGCAAACACCCAAGCCAAAAACAACAATACATCCCATCTAACCAGGTGTATAAACGGCTGGCTTTTATAAAACAACGACTGACCATCATCTCTTCAAATAAAGAAGAAGAAGATCTCCAAGAAAAAACGAACACCCCTTTTCCTTCTAATTATATTGCGGCTGGTTGACTGGTCGGTCGGCGGCGTTCGCGCAGGCAAAAACGCACTTTTAATCCGACCTCGACACTTCTTTTCTCGCGTCATTTTATCACAAAACCGATATTATTTTCTCTTCTTTTTCTTATAATTATTATTGGCCCTAATTTGACAAGATATCAATTTCTTAGAAGAACAAAAAGGGAATGGAATTTGATAAACAGGTGATTATCAAGAAGGAAACAGGGAAGTGCTTAGGCTTTGGCCAAGAATTACAACAACAACAACAAGAATAACATATAAATCAGTAGATCAACATCTGCCGACATGGGAGATATAAAAACCGCATAATATATGCACAAACGTTTCCGAAAAGAAGTTTAAACTAAACTAAACGAGAAGGAAACAGCTGGGAGTCGGCATGTTTTTTTTTCTTGCCAAAAAGTTATTTGTGTTAGCGATTAATTTCGCTAACAAAAAATGTCAGGTTTTTGGTGTCAAAGTTGAAATGAATGAAAAAAGTATCATTGGGTCCAAATAGAACTAACTCATTAATCGTACTACAAACAAATAAGATACTTGAAAATAATTTAAGAGTGATTTAGTCAGAGATTTTGTTTATGGATCGTAATTTTTTTTGGATTCACAATATGACGAAAAGATATTTTTTTTTTTTAAATATTGAAACGGGTGTCCGATTTAAGCATGGTGAATATGTGGAAATCCATGGGAACTAGGCCGGATTGCTGGTTTTGAAAATAAATGATCTTATCATTTTCTTGAAACAATAAATTTTTTAATCGGAAACAATATTTTTCTGACTTCAATTTTTAGAGCAGTGACATTTTCCATACATAAGCTTGAGAGTGAAAATCAAAAAAAAATTAAATTTTCAAATATTCTCTCAGGTTTTTATTATTTTGACCTTCAATAAAACAAGAGTTATAATTAAATTTCTTCATGTAACCGTCTGAATGGATAATTTTTACTGTTTCAAGAGTTTGATATAGCAAAATTTTTGATTTTTAGGTGATAACACTCTCTCATTTGGACAATAGAACTGTTAAAATAAAACAGGGGTCATAGAAATCCAGGGTGTATTTTGGAAATGTTCAGCATCGCAGAATTTCGGAGTGTAAAATTTTCGAATCTAAAAGAAAAAGGTTTAAAAATGCGTAAGTCACCTGCACCGAAGGCGCAAAAAAATTTTTTTAGAGCGTTTTTCGGACCTCAAACCCAGAGTGTATTTTGGAACATAAGCCACCCAGGGTGCCGGTGGAGGTATGACAGGGGTTATGAATAATTTTTTTATAAAAATCATGAATCCACAATATTTTGAATGAAACAACAATATAAGTCTAAATCAAGCACAGTGAATATGTGAGAACCAATAAAATGTTTGTAAGATTGCTGATTTTGAAAATAAATAATCTTATTATTCATTTGAAACGGTAATTTTTTTCACTGAAAAATAGTTTTTCTCTCACTTTAAAAATATTTCATGGATTTTAAAAATTATCTTCGAAAAAAATATACTTTTCAGATAATTCTGCTTACCTATAAATTTTTTAAAAGAGCTTAATAACATTACCACAATATATATAATTCACTAGCTCAATCATCAAATTGAAGCTTTTGAAAATTACTGATTATTACATTTGCTTGAAACAGTGACTTTTTCACAAAGTTCGATGAAATTAAAAAATTATATCTAGAAGCAGGGAGCTTTGAAAAATGATTGTAAACGTTTGAACTTTAGCAAAATGAGGAACTTCAGTCAGAAAATCAAAGAAATAATCCTTTTCACAATTTCAGCTTGGATTCGGGAATTATAGACATTTTATTAGCAAAAATCTATTGAAAAATTGATTTGCAAGCTGCTTGGGGTGTATTAGCAAAAATAAATGGCTGACTCGATGTATAATTTTGGATTTCAAAAGTTTTCATATATGGAACTGTTGAAAAAGTGAAATATTGACAATTTCACGTTGAAAAAAAATAAATAATTTGAACAGTCATTTTTAGTTGCGTACATTTGTTGCTTGCCGCACAAACTTTCAAGAAATTGGAAATAATCACAAGTTTGTGTGCCGCAATTTTACATAATTATTAATTTTTCCTCTTTGTTTTTTTTTCTTTCCAGAGGGGGCGTGGCTTAAACTGTGTACACACCGCGACTAGAAAAAATGTTCTTTTTTTTCAACGTGCAATTTCGAATTATTCTGCGGTTCATATTGTGGAAGAGAAAAAAACAATGAAAAAAGCGAGAAAAAGGACATGTGAAAGCCATAAAAAGGCAAGCACGCCACATCAACCAGCCAGCCAAAAAAACACACAAACACAATAATAACACCTGGTAAGTAATTCTCGAAATTGGTGTCTGTGTGTTCATCGGCCGGAAGAAAAAAAAAGGGAAGGAAAAGCACACCCATTGACAGATGGCTGGTTAATCAATACAAATACACATATATATTGCGCGAGCGGAAAAAGGCGCGCGCCTCGACGAAAATACAAGAAATCGAAGGCGATGAAGATGGAGAAGGCGAGGAAGAACGAACCAAAACAAAAACAACATGTCGATTGGCGATAACGAACGGTATATGACAAAAAGAACACAAGAAAATGGGCAAAACGACGGAAAATGGGGGGAGGAAGAGGAGGAGGAGGAGGATAACAATTTGGATGACTGTGCGCGACGAGGAAAAAAAAGAAGAAGAAGAAGGAGAAGATTGAAAAATGAGTGGAAAAACGGGGATGAAAAAGTCGAACAAATAGTGGGCTCTCACTCAAGAGTTTCGGGAACATGCTGCTTATTCACTCACATTGAAAATTTGTATATGCCACGTTGTTTTGCAATAAATAGAAAACAAAAATTACTTTCAGCTCAGTGAACTTCACTATTAGTTTGGGGGAAAGATAGATTTTATAGTAGTACGAGCAATTTCGAAGTTTTTTTTTAGATTGGTGGTTTGAAAACTACTGTAGCTAGAAAAATTGACATGTTGAATTGGAAATTTTAATCTTTGGGACCTAAAATCAGTGTGTCAAAACTTTAAATTTGAATTTTTGAAGCCAAAAGCTAGATTTGACATATAGAAGCTTAAGACATTTTACAAAATTTTATTTTTCGAAGTTTTTAATTTTGAAAAACGTTCAATAAAATTCGAAATTTTAATGTTAGAATCTTAAAATCACATGGGTTGATTCAAAATTTAAACCATGTCGCTGAAAGTTCAACTTTTGAGCCCTGAAATTATTCTCGAAAATTTTAAAGCCAAACTAGAAGTCCGATATGATTTTTTAAAATTTTTTTTAGATCCACGGCCAAAATCAACTTTGCCGAATTCGAAATAAACATATTTGGGCCAAACTTCACTTCACAAAGTCTTTAATAGAACTTTTTGGGCTCAAAATTCTTCTGTGCGCGAAAATCTGAACTTGTGAAATAGTCCTCAAGTTATCCAATTTTTTAGCTTATTCTTCACCCAACAAAACAAAATCTCAAGAAATAAAAACAACCAAAACGTTTCACCAGAACCAAACAAATAACTTCTTGCCTAATTAACTTCATCTAACTTATTGCATAACAAAATCAAGGTCATATAACAAACCATATATTTAACTGAAAAGTATACATACAAGTACTGCTCAAGGGATAAATAAAAACTTGTTTTTTTTCTTTTTCTATATATATAAAAAGTTTAAAAAGGAAAAGAAGACCTCCCGTGGTGGCAAATAGGCGGATTATGGCGGAAACAATAACAATAAAACAAGATGGATTATGTTGCTGAACTATGAAACTTGAAAATTTTACGAGTATTTTTTAAGATCCCTGAATTTTTTCTCATAATGTTTGATCATCAAAACTAGATCCAGAATTGTTTAGTTTGAATGTAAACATAAACAAAAATAACTTACTTCCTTATTTACCAATACAGATATCCAATATTAATCCTGGTGAGATCTGTAATTTTGATGATAGTAAAACCTATTAAATATAGATATCATGAATAGAGTTGATGAAGACATCACTTTCAAAAAAACCTATAGAACTTGTTCAAATAAGTAATTGTTATTTTCGAGCAAAATATCACAAAAAAAGTATCACATACACGCATATCAGAATTTACAGGCAAGAAAATATTTTTTAATTCATCTCGTTTGATGAATTGGAGGGCTATATACTGTTGAAGAGCTTGATGGGAGGTCCAGATCCGACATTCCAGAAGATATCAGACGAGAACGTTGAGGTCGCGGTGGGTCCAGACGAGAATCTAAACATTTGAGTTTTCTCCAAGGATTCATATGAAAAAAAGCTTACATCTGATGAGATTTCTGGCCTCTCCTCCGCCTTGAATATAACTTGCTGTGTAGAACAGCAACGTCAAGAATAGCAGAATTCCAAAAGTTAGAAGAACGCTGACCATGTCTTTCTTTCGATCTTGTTTCTTTTCGCAATTCCAGACATCATTCCAGAGATGGATCGTGTCATTCATCTGAAAAATTACTTTCATTTTAGAGGGAAAATTTAAAGATTTTTAATAAGTATTGTTTTAGTTTCTGATATGAAATTAATTTTTAAAAACTCACTGTGGTCTCAACATCGACACAAAAATCAACATCCGGAGTAATATAAATTTTCCAATAGTATCCGAATAGATCATCAAATGGATTTTTGCAAAGTGTGCAGATTTCTGAGTTATTTGTTGGTAGAATCGCTCCACTTGTGTAATTCACAACACAATTTCTCCATTCGTACAATCGATTTTGAAACTGCATTGTTCTGTCGCTGAATGAAACTTCTGATTTGTTCTCTTTGAAGTTCCAATTGATCGTGATACATGCTGAAATTCGAGAATTTCGTTTTTTTCCAAAGAAAAAAAAAAATAAAAATCACTTACAATCACATCTAGATTTCTCCCATATTTTCGACGTCAAAGCTCCAGAAATATCACTGCTATATGATAGCAGATAGTTATCATAAATAACTTGTGAGCAAGTTCGATTGTCCAGTGAATAAATATCATCCAAATTCTTCGTGTAGTACTCATACTGTTTGAAATCGATATATTGTTGAAAACAATTTGTGCAAACTTTTGGAGGGATTGACCAATTTGTTGCACATGCCACCATTTCCGATTGGACAAGCGCAAATTTCTGAAAATCGGAATATTTATTTTTTTGAATGTAATAAATAAAAATATTTACCTCGACATATTTTTGGCATGGTCCGTCCAAATCCCATGGATCATCCGTGTTTGGAGCTTGATCAATATCCACACTTAGTATGGGCAGAATAAGTAGAAGAATAAGAATCATTTTGACGGGAAAAACATGAAGTTATGTATTTTTTTCAAAAAAAAAAAAAAAATATTTTAACGACACTCCGATTTGACGTCACCCTATCTCCGCTAAAAAGTGTGCAACCCCGTCATTTTGAAGTATCGTTGGGTCGCTTGAAAAAGTCACGTCCATTTTATTTTTGTTTTTAAGTTCAAAACAAAAGTGCAAAGATTGAAATTTTATATTTTCAGATGTTGGCAAGATCGGCCTTGTTGGCTCATACCGCCGAACTCAGCTTGAACGCTGCACGCGCCGCTTCGGGTGAGATTTTTTTGAAAACATATTTATAAAATGGAAAGTATCAGTTTTCTATTCGCTTGTAGTATTTATTTAATTCAAAATATTCATAAAAAAATTCTTATAATTGATTGGTTCTCTAAAGAACTAATTTTCGAGATTTTTTGAATTGCACGTAAACAGTTGTTTCGCTGATCCTCGAACAAATGTGAGTAAAACATAAATGAAACGTCAAAAAATAAACTTTCTGAAATCTGTGATGAATACAACAAATTTTCGAGCACAATAAAAAACATCATTCGTAAATTTATTTATAATTTTAAGCCTTGAATCAACAGTTAATTTTTTATTTCATTCGAAATTCCTGGTTTTCCCTTATTTCTGATAGTTCTTTGTGCTTCTGATAACGATTGAAATATATAAATATTAATTAAAATGTAGTTTCGCTTTCTAATTTTCAAGTCAAGTTTCAAACAACGTTTTTTAAACTGTAAAAATCATGTAAAAAATTTCCAGCCGCTGCTACCCAACCACAAACTGGAAAGCGCATCAAGACCTTCGAAATCTACCGCTTCAACCCAGAAGCTGCATCAGCTAAGCCAACCGTTGAAAAGTTCGAGGTTGATCTTGACCAATGTGGAACCATGATTCTTGATGCCCTCATCAAAATTAAAAACGAAGTCGACCCAAGCTTGACCTTCAGAAGAAGTTGTCGTGAAGGAATCTGCGGATCATGCGCCATGAACATTGGCGGCCAAAACACTTTGGCCTGTATTTGCAAAATCGACTCGGACACATCGAAATCCACCAAGATCTATCCACTTCCACACATGTTCGTTGTCAAGGATCTTGTCCCAGATATGAACTTGTTCTACGCTCAATACGCTTCGATTCAACCATGGATTCAAAAGAAGACACCACTTACTTTGGGAGAAAAACAAATGCACCAAAGTATCGCTGAACGTGATCGTCTTGTAAGTTTTTGAAGTTTCGATTGTTTGCGGAATATGAATTCCTTTCAGGACGGTCTCTATGAATGTATTTTGTGCGCCTGCTGCTCTACATCTTGCCCATCATACTGGTGGAACGCTGACAAATATCTTGGACCAGCCGTTCTTATGCAAGCCTACAGGTGAGATCAAGACTTTTATTGATTTTTAAATAGTTCGAGACAAAATCTAAATATTTATCACAAAAATTTATGCAAAGAGCAGTAAAAATTTAATTACCAAGCTTTTCTGTTGTGGAAATATACTGTTTCACAGTTTCCCTACGATTTAGTTAATAATTTCGCTGTCGATGGTTCATCCCCTCAAAAAATTCTTTTTTGAAAATTTATTGTTTCTTGATTACCATAATGGTTCCTTGTAAATATTTTTGTTGGAAATTAATACGATGCCCTAGTCTATAAAAAATTGAGAAACGATGTTTTTTCAAGTCGAAAACAAAGTAATCTAGTTTTAGTTTTTTTTTTTCAATTCAAAAACATTTGCTGCTTCACGGAATTTATTTAGTTTATCCAACATCTCTGCGAGTAATAAGGAGAACCACGAGAAAATAGAACTTTTTTGTGAATTTACAAACCTGCGAAAGTTTTGAAGCTTGTAATATGAAAAACATTCTGCTTAAAATAATATTATACCTACATATTATCAGAAAACGTCATAGGTTATAGGAAAAAAGCTGTTTGGCCTGTTCAATATCCTCTTTTCTATCTGAAAATCGAAATTTAGAAATATTATTAAGTCAAAAACAACGCATTTTTGTGAAAATTCATTCTTCAACCATCAGAAGTTTGTTTTTTTTTAGATGGGTTATCGATTCACGTGATGACTACGCCACTGAACGTCTTCACCGAATGCACGACTCATTCTCCGCATTCAAATGTCACACTATCATGAACTGCACCAAGACTTGTCCAAAAGTAAGTTCTTTATCGCATACTCCTATATTCATTTAAAAATTCACCCTTTTCCAGCACTTGAATCCAGCTAAAGCAATTGGAGAGATCAAATCTTTGTTGACCGGAATGAAGACGAAACCAGCCGTCGACGCCGCAGCATTCTAAGAATATATTGCCCCATTTTTTGATATTTAGTAGTGTAAAGTTCCAAACAACAATTATGTACCACGAAACGATTTGAGTAAGCATTCGAATATAATTTTATCATTTGTTTTTTGTAGACTTTTTAGCAAGAAACGTTTTGATTTTCATCCTATTCGTTGTTTCAACACCTTCTCTCATCCACCCACGATTTATTTTAGACAACAAAAAACATGCATTATTAGATTGATTTAATTGACTTTTCTCATGGTTTTTGTGTGGGTGTTTCGTGTGTTTCGCGGTTCAAAAACCTATTAATTTTTGTATGACACGCAATTCTGCAAAGAAAAAGTGGGCTGTTTCTCGAAAATTGCGAAAATTTCGCTCTTTATATCAAGAGTACGCACTTTTCAGATCGGGTGCCAGGGTGGCCGAGTGGTCTAAGGCGCGAGATGCATTGGGAAGCGGCCTCGTGGTGAAAACCGACGCGGGTTCGAATCCCGCCCCTGGCAAAATGGTTTTTGCATTTTCTTTTTGAGGGGATTAGTTAGTTTTTGGAGGAGAAAACGATTTTAGGATTTAGAAAGCAAAAATGTATTGGAGAGGTAAAAAAAACTGGTATTGCTCATAGTAAAATGCATGGGTTCGAACCCCGCATCTGGCGGCAAAGTTTTTTTTTCTTTTTTTGCGGATAAGATTTCGAACTGTGATTAGATTTTGTAGGATTGTAAATTAAAAAATATATAGGAATAAGTTTCAAAAAAAAACGGAAACTGTATTAAAATTTGACGTTTTCAGATGAGTTTTCATTAATTCGAGGCTGGAATTCAACGTTTCAAAAATGATTAAAATAATTTGAAGCACAAATGTTATCGGTTTAATTTTGATTTTCAGAATTATCGAATTTTTCAACCTTTTTCTCACTAACATGGATTCATTTTTTTTTTTAGAATTTTTGTTCAATTATCTCAATTTCGAACCCATTTGTGATAGTTTTGAGCCTAACCTTCATAATTTCGAGCTTAATTTTCATATTCTCAACTGTTTTCTCATGATTTTCAGATAAAGTTTCACATTTTTAGAAAATTTCAAACCTTCTAAAAATTTTCAGGATTTCGAGCAGGTTTCTAACAAATCTATGCTCGATTTTGATAGTTTAGACTATAATTTCCACATTTTGAACAAGTTTCTCACGATTTCAAGCGGTTCTAAATCATTTTAAGCCAAAAATTATCAATTTCTATGAACTCTAGCCTAAATTTCATAGTCTTGAACAGGTTTCTAATGAATTTGAGCTCTTTTTTCTATTTTGGTGCTCCCTTAGCCAAGTTTTTCAGATTTTTTCACCACAGTTTTTCGATGTGACAATGCTCCTTTAATATCACTAGATTACTGTGCACAGATTATAGAACTGATATGTCCCTTTAAATGTAAATGAGAATTACTGTGAATATTAAAATCGTAGATATCTTCTCAAGAGTTTTTGTTGCACCTACAGTAATCTTACCACAATGACCAACAAAAAATGAAAATCCGGAACAACCGGCCTTCCTGGAACTTGTAAACATTCGGTTTCACTCATTTTCAAAATGCAAACAATTCCTTTTCCTCCCAAAATAACACATCTTCCTTCTCTGAACACTCCGCCCCTTTTCTGATTCCCACCTGGAGAACAAAAAATGACCATATAAAAGGAGAAGAAGATGAAGATGAGAAAAGAACCGAAACACAATATCATGTACTTTATAGCTGTTTTTCTTATTCTTGTGATAGCCACTGTATGTAACGCGTATGATAAGACCAGGTGAGACTTTTTTTTTTTTTTTGATATTTCGCAGGTATTGAGGGGGTGCCTAAGTCCCTACCACTATTTTCCCAGATTTAGCCTGGATTTTGGGGCCCTTTGGAACCTGTTAAATTCAGGTTAAAGGGATGGAACGATGTACAGGGGTACTGTACTTTGTTAAGATTCTGAACTCAGATTTTTAGGTGAGTACCCAGATTTAGCATTTTGATATTTGGCAGGTATTGAGGGGGTGCCTAAGTCCCTACCACTATTTTGAGATTGGTACCTAAATTAAGGGTCCCTTCGAGATCCTGTTTAGCCCAGGGTGAAGGGTATAGGGGTACTGTACTTTGTTGAGATTCTGAACTCAGATTTTTTGATCAGTACCCAGATTTAGCCTGGATTTTGGGGCCCTTTGGAACCTGTTAAATTCAGGTTAAAGGGATGGAACGATGTACAGGGGTACTGTACTTTGTTGAGATTCTGAGCTCAGATTTTTAGGTGAGTACCCAGATTTAGCCTGGATTTTGGGGCCCTTTGGAACCTGTTAAATTCAGGTTAAAGGGATGGAACGATGTATAGGGGTACTGTACTTTGTTAAGATTCTGAACTCAGATTTTTTGATCAGTACCCAGATTTAGCCTGGATTTTGGGGCCCTTTGGAACCTGTTAAATTCAGGTTAAAGGGATGAAACGATGTACAGGGGTACTGTACTTTGTTAAGATTCTGAACTCAGATTTTTAGGTGAGTACCCAGATTTAGCATGGATTCTGGGTCTCTTTAGGACTCTATTAAGTCCAGGGATAGATCGATGCATAGGGGTACTGTACTTTGTTAAAATTCTGAACACAGGTTTTGAAGCGAAACGCAAGAATCCCATTATTGTACGTTAGTACCCAAGTTTAGCATCGATTATGGGTCCCTATTAAGTTCAGCTTAAAGGGTTGGAAAGATGTATAGGGGTACTGTACTTTGATGAAACTTCAGAGTCCCTTTGGGACTTATTTGATCAGTTTTGAACTCTGTTAAGTCCTGTTTAGGGGTACTGTACTTTGTTGAGATTCTGTATTCAGATCTGGAAATATACACTGAACTCAAACTTGCTAGATTTCTAGTTTGGCACCCAAATTTCGAGCTTTGATTCTGGGACATATTTGGTCAAGATTAGGACCTATTCAATTCATATTCAGGCTGTTTTGGGACCTGTTTGGTCCTTCTAAGTTTTTTTCAGTCTAGATTTAGCTCTTTTTCAGCTCTGTTAAGTCTCGGTTTAGTCTATTTTAAGCGCGGTGTGTTCACTAAGACCTCGTTTAGTCTAGATTTAGTTCATTTTTTGCCTCTTTAATCCAGATTTAGCTAGTTTTGGGTCCTGTTTGGTCCAGGTTTAATTCGTTTTAGATTAGGTCAGATACGTTTAGGGCCAGGTTCAGTCCCCATATGTTCTATCTGGGCCCTGTTTGATCGACATGGGCTGAATTCAGTCCTTTTGGGGTCCGTTTGATACAGATATTGTCTTTTTTGTGCACTCTTTGATCTGTTTCATGCTCTGTTTAGTTTAGATTCAGTCATTTAGAACCATTTTTTAAACCGATTTGAGCACAATCTAATCTCCAGAATCATGGTTCATCACTTATCTGAAATCCTAGAGTCCTGTCTTCAAACTAGTAGAGCACCAAAACCTCATTCCATGACCCTCTAGACCCGTTTCAACCTCTTAGGTACTTATCCAGAATCATCACTCATCTGAAACCCCTTCCAGATGTTGGACATCCGGTAACAACAAACCAGCTCAATGGTGGAATCAAGGTGACGTCATCACCCGCGGTCGATACTACTACGAATGCCGAAATGGTCAATTGGAACCCCTTGGCTGCCTGTCCAACTTGGATCAACAAATCCCAATTGGAACTACGTTTCAACAAGATGAATATGAATTCATCTGCCGGCTAGGTATTCCTATTTTTAACCTTTCGCTTCAAGACCCAAAAAATCTTTAAAGGCTCTGATGGTTACCTTGAATTCGATTATAATGCGTGTGTTGGACAAGATGGGAAAAGTTATCAGAAGGGAGACACTTGGACCGATGCCAAGGTATTTTTAATTGCGAAAAATCAGCGAAGAAAAAAAAAATGAAAGTTGATAGGAAGGAGGGGTGATCTATAGCGACAACAATGATTTCCGGTTTTGTTTTTTGAACTGTTTTGGGAAAGGGATAGGTTAAAGATTGGTTTGGGGAAAAAAGAGAGTTTTAATGGGAGACCAATAGGCCTAAATTTGGAGCCAATAGGCCTGAAGTTGAGACTCTTGTGCCTAAAATTTAGACCCCGATGGTTGAATTAAGGCTCTTAGGCCTAAAATTGACACTCTTGGGCATGAAATTTAGACCCTTAAGGTTGAACAGGGATTCAGGAAAAATTTTTGATGTAGAAAATTTAGTAATCGACAATTCAGATGCAAAGTAACAGGTACTAAGAGTTGAGTAATTACCTAAACCAAGACCTAGACCTCACATCAACTTCGAGCAAGCATAACTTGTTTCATATCAAATTTCTTGCGACGAGAGTGTGCTCATTCGGAAGAGCACAAAATTCTGAACAAGAATGGTATAGAGCTCTCAGCTCTGAGCCAGATCTGGGTCCAAATTTGAAGATCTAAAACATCACACTTGTCTAATTTTCGAGATGCGATTTCAGGACCTTCAAAAGAGCATAACTCGCTTCATTTCTCCTTTCTTGAGCTGCAAATATGTGCATTCAAAAGAGCACAAAATTCTAAACAAGAATGGTATAGAGCTCCTAGTTCTGAGCCAGATTTGGGTCCAATTTCGATATTCTCAACCCTAACAATCTTAAGATACGACTATAGGACATTCAAAAGAGCATAACTTGCTTCATTTTCAGTTTCTTGGGCTGCAGATAGACTCATTCAAAAGAGCACAAAGTTCTAAATAAGAATGACATAGATCTCTCAGCTCTGAGCCAGATCTGAGTCCAATTCGATTATCTAGAACCCCATTTACTGTCTAAATCTCAAGATAATACTTCAGGACCTTCAAACGATCACAACTTGCTTCATTTTTAGTTTTGTGAGCTAAGAAAAAATGCATTCGAAAGAGCACAAAATTCTGAACAAGAATGATATAGAATTCTCAGCTCTGAACCAGATCTGAGTCCAATTCGATTATCTAAAACTTAACAATCTTAAGATACGACTGTAAGACCTTCCAAAAAGCATAACTCGCTTCATTTTTAGTTTCTTGAGCTGATAATATGCGCATTCGAAAGAGCACACAATTCTGAACAATATTGATATAGAATTCTCAGCTCTAAACTAAATCTGGGTCCAAATTTGAAGATCTAAAACATCAGACTTGTCTAATTCTCGATATGCGATTTCAGGACTTTCAAAAAAACATAACTCGCTTCATTTTGAGTTTCTTGATTTCAGAATATGTGCATTCGAAAGGGCACAAAACTTTGAACAGATATGACCAGAGTCTATGAGCTCTAAGATCTGGATCATCTAAAACCCTAGCTCAGAATGCTAACTCTTCAAGAGATCATAATTTGCCTCGTTTCGAGTTTTTTGAGCTCTAGATAGGCTCATTCGAAAGAGCACAAAATTTTGAACTAGAATTATCTAAAGCTCTCAGTTTTGAGCCAGATCTGGGTCCAATTTGATGATGTAAATGTTAGACCTTTCATCGAGCATAACTCGCTTCATTCTCAGTCTCTTGAGCTGAGAATATATGCATTCGAAAGAGCACAAAATCCTGAACTAGATCGAGGTTCGAATTCAAAGCACCTATATTCCAGAACATGTACTACTACCGTTGCCGTGACGATGGCCGCGTCGTCAAAGCCGTCATCGAAGGTTGCATCGCGCACGACAAACAACGCCGCATCGCCCTCGGAGAATCAGATGACTTCAACGGCTACACGTACGTTTTTTTTTTGTTTAATGTCCATAGTCGGCGCCACCGTTCTGAAGGTCATTTCATTTTGATCTCCAAAATCGGAATTGACAACTATAAAAATCATATCAACGGTCAGATCATTTTTTAATTGCGGCGCGAGAACAGAACATATACATGCGTGTTATTGAAAAGTGCAAACTTGGCTGAGATATGACATGATAAGGTATTACAGATACAAGTGTCAGCAGAAGACGAATGGTGTTGTACAAATGTGTAGTGTTGGATGTGTTCATGATGGAATACGGTATGCGGTTGGACAACAATATAGGGTAAGATGATGATTGGATTAAGAGATCAGGGGATAAGGGTCAGACTGAAACCTCTGAAGGGCGACCTTGATGTTTGAAGTGTTAGGATGATGAATAAGAACATCAGATCTCACTGACTTTGAACCGACTTCTGGTCACAAACCTGGATTTTGGTTTCTGAAAAGCTCTCCGCGTTTTGAATATTTTTTTGACACACAAAAACCAGGTTCTAAGTCCCTAGCTATAATCACTACAATTGTATAGCACAAATTATTGATCTATATCCTAAAGTTTAGTGCTCCAAAGGCTCCAAAAATATCCTGAATATTCTCGATTTCAAGAACTTTAACTTCAAACGAGCACAACTTGCTCCATATCATTTTCCTTGAGGCTCATTTGAAAGAAAACAAAATTCTGAATTAGGGTAACAATTTTTGATAGAGATTTTTGAACCAGAAGTTTAGCAGGTTTGAGCCAAAAGTCTAGAGCCACACCGAGAAGTAGACATCAACGTCTTGAACTAATATTTTCAAACAAGCATAACTCGCTTCATTTTCAGTTTCTTGAGCTGAAAATATGTGCATTCAAAAGAGCACAAAATTTTGAACAATAATGATATAGACTTCTCAGATCTGAATTAGATTTGGATCTAAATTTGAAGGTCCAAAACCCCACACTTGTCTAAATCTCTAGATGTGAGACATTCAAAAAAGCCTAACTTGCTTCATTTTGAGTTTCTTAAGTTGAAAATGTGTTCATTCGAAAGTAAAATTCTGAACAGATATGACCTGGTTCTATGAGCTTTGATCCAGATCCGGATCGAATTCGATGATCTAAAACCCGAGCTCAGAATGTTAACCTTCAAGAGATCATAACTCGCCTAGTTTTAAGTCTAGTTTTTTATTTAGAAATATCCTGAGCTCCATTCGCATTATCTTTGAGAGAGCATAACTTTCTTCATAGTGAAACAATATCAACAAAAATAAACTCATTAAAAAGAGCATAAAATTCTGAACAAAACAATATAGGGTTCTCAGCTCTGAACTAGATCTGGGTCCAAGCTAAAAGGTCTAAAATTATATAGCTGTCAACATCCGGAGGGTAATCTTTAAGTGCGTATAACTTTCTTCATATTAAAGCAATTTCAACAAGAATAGGCTCATTCGAAAGAACACAAAATTCTGAATAGATATGATTTCTATGAGCTCTGAGGCAGATCTGGATCGAATTCGATGATCTAAAACCCGAGCTCAGAATGCTAACCCTAAAAGAGACCATAACTCACCTAGTTTTGAGTTTTTTGAGTCCTAAGTAGGCTCAATCGAAAGAGCACAAAATTCTAAACAAGAATTAGGTAGGGCTCTTAGCTCTGAGATTCTAGAGCTCTCAACATCCTGAGCTCCAATTGTATCATCTTGAAGAGAGCATAACTTTCTTCATAGTAACGCACATTTGACAGGAGTAGGCTCATTCGAAAGAGCATAAAATTCTGAACAAGAATTAGGTAGAGTTCTTAGCTCTGAACTAGATCTGGGTCCAAGCTAAAAGGTCTAGAGTTATATAGCTGTCAACATCCTGAGCTATCTTTAAGAGAGCATAACTTTCTTCATAGTAAAGCAATTTTGACAGGAGTAGGCTCATTCAAAAGAGCATAAAATTCTGAGCAAGAATTAGGTAAGATTCTCAGCTCTGAACTAGATCTAGATCGAAAATCCAATATCTAGAATTCTAGAACTCTCAACATCCTCAGCTATCTTTCAGAGGGCATAACTTTCTTCATTGTGAAACAATTTTGACAGGAGTAGGCTCATTCGAAAGAGCATAAAATTCTGAGCAAGGATTAGGTAAGATTCTCAGCTCTGAACTAGATCTAGATCGAAAATCCAGTATCTAGAATTCTAGAACTCTCAACATCCTCAGCTATCTTTCAGAGGGCATAACTTTCTTCATTGTGAAACAATTTTGACAGGAGTAGGCTCATTCGAAAGAGCACAAAATTCTGAGCATTTATATCGTATACTCATATACTTTTTTTCCAGGACAACGACTTCCTCTTCTACTGCAAGATCAAGGGTGGAAAATGCTCGAAGCAATGCATCGGCTGCGTCATCGACAACAGCAACATGTTCGACGGCCAACGCTTCCAACAAAACGGCACCACCTTCCAATGCGAGATCCGTCCCGACATTCACCGCGTTCGCGCCGTCGGCTGCGCCATCACCGAAAACAATCAACCCATCAACAAAGTGATCGGTTGCCGCTGGTACGAGAACAACTACGACTGGAAGATTGAGAAGACATGCGAGGCGAACGGCGTCAATTCGGCGCAAGTCGTCACCGTCGGATGCATCTATAGGTACAAGGGATTTGACCGAATCTTTCTGACCCCTGGGAAGTACACAATTTGGAACTTGCCCAAGTCAAAGGACAGCGTAGGACTAGCATGTAGAAAGACAGCCACGTCAGCCGAGATGACAATCTTCGACGTGGCCAAGTTGGATCAATTCACATCCGGGTTACAATACGACACACCACGTGGCAAATAGAACTGAGCTTTCATTCATTTTTCATCTTTAAAGGGACATATATAGGATATTACTTAAATTATTAAAAACGAGAATTCGTGTCCTAAATATTACGTGTTCTTATTTTATGTGTTAATGGATAATAAAGAGATTTTATTTTATTTTTTAAAATGGAAGTAACAACAGAAGAAGAGACATGTATCAAATTGGCGGATCAGTTTATTGTGAGTGGATCTCAGCTAGATTTTCATAGGCTGAAATTCAGTTTGGAGCACAAATTGGGCTCATTTTTAGGGATTTTCAGTTATTTGCTCAATTTTGAACCCCGTTTTCATATTGTTTAGCTCAAATTTCACAACTTTAGCAAGTTTCTAACGATTTCAAGCAGTTCTAGATCATTTTCAGCCAAATTTCCTCGATTTTCATGAATTTGAGCGTGATTTTCATAATTTAAAATCGAATTTTCATGGTTTCGATTCCAATTTTCACTTTTTTTTTAATGAGTTTCGAACGATTTCAAGCAGTTCTAGATCATTTTCAGCCAAATTTTCTCGATTTTTTTTTGAATTTGAATTTGAGCTGGATTTTCATAGTTTTGATTCCAATTTTCAAATTTTTAACAAGTTTCTTACGATTTCAAGAGGTTCTACATCATTTTGAGCCCGATTTTCATAATTTTGAGCCAGTTTCTGATGAATTTGATAATTTAGAACTCAATTTTCATACTTTAGAGCTCAGTTTGCACATTTTCAAGCGGGTCTAAATCATTTTGAGCCCAACCTGCTCAATTTTTATGGCTTCGAACTCAATTTTGATACTTTTCATTTTTTCATAGATTCCAATTTTCACATTTTTAACAAGTTTCTTGCGATTTCAAGCGGTTTTGAATCGTTTTCACCCAAATTTTCTCGATTTTTATGACTTCTAGCCCAATTTTCATAATTTAGAGCAGGTTTCTAATGAATTTGAGCTGGATTTTGATAGTTTTGAGCACAATTTTCACATTTTTAGCAAGTTTCTAGCGATTTAAGCATTTCTACATAATTTTGAGCAGGTTTTTAATGTACTTGAACTCAGTTTTCATATTTTTAATTCCAATGTTAACATTTAAACAAGTTTCTAACGATTTCAAGCAGTTCTAGATCATTTTCAGCCAAATTTTCTCGATTTTTTTTGAATTTGAGCTGGATTTTCATAGTTTAAAATCGAGTTTTCATAGTTTCGATTCCAATTTTCACATTTTTTTTATGAGTTTCTAATGATTTCAAACAGTTCTAGATCATTTTCAGTCAAATTTTCTCGATTTTTTTTTGAATTTGAGCTGGATTTTCATAGTTTAGAATCGAATTTTCATATTTTTAACAAGTTTCTTACGATTTCAAGAGGTTCTACATCATTTCGAGCCCAATTTTCATAATTGAGAGCAGGTTTCTAATAAATTTGAGCTGTATAGTTTTGGGCCCAATTTTCTAGATCATTTTCAGCCATATTTTCTTTATGAATTTTAGCTGGATTTTCCCATTGTTATCAATTTACTAACGATTTCAAGCGGTTCTTAATCGTTTTGACCTCAATATTTTCTATTTTAATGGTTTCTAACTTGATTTCTCATAATTTTCAGCAGATTTTTAATGAACCTGAACTCATTTTTGATAGTTTGTAGCTCAATTTTCACATTTAAACAAAGATTTCATGTGGTTCCACATCATTTTGAGCCCGATTTTCATTATTTTGAGCAGGTTTCTAATGCATTTCAGCTCATTTTTCATCGTTTTATGGTTCTGTTTTGTGCTCCAAACTCCATCAACCAAAAATACCCAACACCTTTCCAGAACGTCATTGATTTCCACGCCGACTTCGGTTCAGGCATCACTCATTCAAGCGGAACCGTCTCCTACGACTCCATCCCGCAAGCCAACGGTCGAGTCGATCGTCAACTTCATGTCAACGCCGTCTTCTGCTCCAAACAACCTCCTCGTCCACCATATGTCAGCAAGAAGAAGCGGCTGTTGACGCCGAATAGTGCTCAAAAAGTGGTGCAGATTAATATGGAAATGTTTGACAAGATCAATCGGGAACATCGGATTCGCGCCAAGCAGGTCAATGTGAATAAGGTTGAGTATAAACGATGGATCGATGTTAATAAGGTGAGCTTCTGGAACCTCATTACTGTAGACCTTAAAGGGACATACCAGTTGCAAAAATGTTTTGCTCTTTTCTGTTTTCAACACTCACACAATTGTTCGTAAAATTCGGTGTTTGCAGACCTACTTAAAATCATCATAACTCGGCTCAAAATAATCCGTTTGAGCCCATATTTTGCACATTTTTACATTTTCAGAAATTCTTCTTCAAAACCTGGAGCACATTGCTCATGATCTTGAGCAAAACTGTCCAAAATTTGGAGCCAAACGGACCATTTTGAGCCGAGTTATGACGAATTACACGGACTACAGTGATCCAGAGATTTTAAAGGGACATAGTAACATTTCTGTCGGCGCCAACACCAAAAAAAACCATGGATAATACTCAAGGAAACCAAGATACCTCAAAAACTATAATTCTGGTTTCAAAAAACTGTGCACTTTGTCGTAAGATATGGTGTATGACCCAGTCACCTACAGTAACCCAGATATATTTTTAAAGGATCCAAATAAACCCTGACAACTAAATACATTTTTTTAATATACAAAGAAAAGTGTGCATTTTGTCGTAGGATATGGTGTATGACGCAATCACCTACAGTAATCCAGACAGAATCGACTTTAAAGGATTATAATAAACCCTGGCAACTAAATATATTTTTTAAAAAAACTATATACAAAGGAAAATGTGCACTTTGTCGTAAAATATGGTGTATAACCCAATCACCTACAGTAACCCAGAAAAAACATTAAAGGATCATAATAAACCCTGACAACTAAATACATTAAAAATATATATATATATACAAAGAAAAGTGTGCAATTTGTCGTAAGATATGATGTATGACCCAATCACCTACAGTAACTCTTCCAGAAACTCGACGACTGGCTGGACTCTACCCTCTCCGCCCTCTCATCCCCCTCAAAACCCGGATGTCCGGCCAAGAATCTGACCGAAATGCGTGTTTACATGAATCGTCGCCATCCCGACGAAATAGTTGTCACCAGGAAGGTAGGATTCTGAATCTCTCATTTTCAGCCATAAGAGAACTTCTCCAATTTTCAGACAATGCCCTCATCCGACAACTATATCTCCAATGTTACAGACGAGTTTCAGATGAAGGCCCTATTTTGCGATTTGACTGAAAATGAAAAATAATAATAATTCATAATAGCGTTTTTTTTTTTGGTTGGTTTGCTCAAAATACAGATAGCTACAGAAAAAAAAGAAGAAACAAAAAAAGACACGTATTCTTTTCGAGACTATGAAAAGGAAAGGAAGAATCAACAAAATAGGGAGAGGGCGGGTATTAAAGGGAGGTAACTACTGTAGTATGTATGCACAACATGTTGGTAGGGGTACTGTATATGTACACGCAGAGAAGAGAGAGAGAGTTGTTGTTTTTGGCAAAATATATACAAAAGGGGGGAGCTGCAAAAAAGGCTCATTTTGAGGTTGTGGCTGGCGAGCTGGCGATTTGATGAAGTGATTGTTGATTATGCGCGGTTAGGGAGGAGAGAATTGTCGAGTCGACTGGTTCGAGACAAGATGGACAGGTGAAGGATCTGGAAATATCGGGGGTTAGAATCGGATTCTACGAGTTGAGGAATCTAGAATCCTCAGCTTACAAGGGAGGTTCGTGAGCTGTTATTTTCAACTTTTTCTCAAAATTTGTACACTTATGTAGTTCGACCTCCTGATCATCGTGGTACATTTTTTATTCGCCGGAAATTTTTGTGAATAAAGTTATGAAATATTAAAGTAATTTCATGACCATTTTCTGAAGAAAAAATGAGTCATTTACCTTTGAAAAATGAGCACGTGAATACAAATTCATTTATTTACTGTGCTGCCCTTATTTTATAATGGGGTGATGCAGAAGCAAAAAAACGTGCGTTTTTTAAAATAAAATGCATAACATTTCCAATGCAGGAACCTCAAAAAAACGCACGTTTTATTCAATAAAATGACATTTTCTATACAAAAAAGTGCAATTCGAAACAGTGTTGTTTTTAAAAAAAAGTTAACGTAATTGTTTTTTTTTAATTGTTTGGCGTGCATTTTCTCGTTTTTCATTTCTTGTTTGAATCATAGGAATCGAAAAATGAAGAAAACAAATGAAAAAAAAACTTGGTCTTTGCAGAAAATGAGACACGTGACAAATAAAAAAAAGTTCACGCCAAACAATTAAAAAAAAACAATTACGTTAACTTTTTTTAAAAAACAACACTGTTTCGAATTGCATTTTTTTGTATAGAAAATGTCATTTTATTGAATAAAACGTGCGTTTTTTTGAGGTTCCTGCATTGGAAATGTTATGCATTTTATTTTAAAAAAACGCACGTTTTTTTGCTTCTGCATCACCCCATAACAGATATAAACTGTAATGGGAAAATGTCTAAAAATTCATAACTTTTTACACAAAAATTTCCGGTGGATAAAAACTATACCACAATGATCAGGAGGTCAAACTCTATAAGTGTACAAATTTTAAGAAAAAGTTGAAAGTAAAAGTTCGTGAACCTCCCTTGTTAGCGAATTTCAGGTTAGAATATTAAATATTTCATCTTTCTACTTAAAAAATTCAAATTTTGGCAAAAATATCTGCTTCATGACATTCTTGCATTCAAAAAGTATATTATTAGCAAAACAAAATTGAAGTTTTGAATTTTCAAAAATTAAATCTTGTAGATTTTATATTGCAAATTTGAAATCTTGACTTTTTCAGTTTCATTATTGATTTTTTGTAGTCAAGTGGTGAAAATTAGCCTCAAAATTCTATTTATAGGGTAGAATTTTTATATTTTCATGTTCCAAGATACTAAATTTTGGAATTAAAGATATTTTCCGTCACAAGATATGGCGGAATCGGATTCTACGAGTTGAAGAATCCAGCTCCTGGAAATTTTTGATGCTAAAAATTAAAATAAGAATCAAAAAACACTGAACTTAGCGAATTTCCGGTTAAAAAATCAAATATTTTAGCTTTCAGCTTCAAAAATTAAAATATTGGCAACAAATCTCTGCTTCATGACATTCTTGCATTCAAAAATTATATCTTCAGCAAAAAAATCGAAAATTAAATCAGTGTCTCGTAGAATTTTTCGGTTCCAAAAAATTGATTCTCAAAAATGATATAGTAAAATTTGAACAAAAAATTGTTGAAACTCTGTAAAATCTTGACTTCTTCAGTTTCAATATTGATTTTTTGTAGTCAACTGGTGAAAATTAGCCTCAAAATTCTATTTAATGGGTAGAATTTTTATATTTTCATGTTCCAAGATACTAAATTTTGGAATTCAAGATATTGCAGAATCGGATTCTACGATTCAGAAAATGCTCAGTTTAGCGAATTTCAGGTTTAAAAAAAATCAAATTTTCAGGTTTAAAAAAAAAATTTACATTTTTTAATATGCCAAGATTGGAATCCAAGATATTTTGGCTAGAATACAACATTTTGAAGGTACATCATTTTTTTGGAATTTTCAAAAAAAAAAAATCACTTTTTATTTGAAGAACTTTTTTCGGGTTAAGAAATGAGTTTTATGGTCAAAATTTGACAATTGTTCAAAGGTTTTTTCAATCGAAAAATTGAAAGTTTGATTTTGAAGTTCAGAACATAGGTTCCACAATTTTTCATGGTTTCATCGAAATTTCGAAAAATGCACTCACTTCATCAACCATTCATCAACACATTCCTGATGAAACAAATGCATACAGGGCAAGAATCGAATCGGATCTCCCGGCTCGAAATCAATCATACAAATTGCGCACTCGTTGTTCTTCATATCGCCACGAAACACGTCAGCCGGTATTTGATCCAACAATCCACGTATACGCACCTTTTTCGCTTCATCAATTTCCTGGAAAATTCGAATATTGGTCCCTTTTTGTTTATGCTTCCTTTTCGTTCCCAGATGTAAACTGTTTATGTCTAGCAAGTAACCATATCAAAACAAAAAAGCCGCGCAGGGGGGGGGGCGCACACGTGTTTTTGTTTTAGCCGAAATTGTGGTTGTAAACAATATTAGTATGCTGAAGCTTACTGTAATTGCTAAACTTCTATGGGAAAAACGAAGGCTTCACGTCGAAGTACCAATAAAATTTTTGACTAAAAATTCAGATTCTTTCCCTAGAAAATTCCCCAATAAAGAAACCTCTAATTATTTCTTCAGAAAACAATTTTGAAAATATTTTTTTCTTGAAACAGTAAAATATCACCACGAGGCAGTTTCATCATAAAATTTCTTGGGAAAACGAAATTATTATTCAAAAATATTCAGTTTTTGATATAAAAGTATGGTTTTTTTTTTTGTAAAAACACTTTTGTAATTAATTCGTTCTTGAAACAGTAAATCAAAATTTCGAGAATTGTTCATAGATGAAATTCTGAATTTAACCATTTCGAAAAAATTCTGAAGTGTATGAAAATTTTAATACGCTTTTGGAAAAAGCTGAAAAAATGAACTTTTTGACTATCTTCAGGATATCTATCTATTTAAATACACACCAATGAGAATTTCCATTAAAATGCTTCAAAATTTAAACTTTAACACTCCAAATTGGTAACCATACTTAAAAATGAAAAAATTTAGAAGTTTTTTTGAGGATTTTCAAAATTAAGGAACCGCAAAGAAACGGAAAATTAACATTATAATCAAATTATGAATGCTCTTTCGGTGAACTTCTCCAGGATCTTTGCTTTTTTATCGATTTAAATTTATATCAAAAACAATTTTTACCAGAATTCCGGAAAAATTCCAATTTTATCACTCCGAACATGGAATTTGTAAGCAAAAATTGGAATATTTCGAAATTTTTCTAGGTATTTTCTAATTAGATAACTTTGCAATTAAGAAAACAGTGAAAATATATTGTTTATCCGGCGAGGTCAGAAGTCGCTTGAAAATGGGAAGAAAATGAAATTGGTTCGGATCGCGGGTAGATCAAAAATGTCTTGTAGCGACGAGGTGAGTGTGTAGTTCTTTTGGAGCAGAGACAAATCAATATATTTATTATACGTTGCTTTTTTTTGTTTTCAACATAATAAATTTAGCAAAGCTTCGCGTTTTTGAAGGAAAAACTGAATTTAAGAGTGCCGGAAGTGTGCACACCCATGTTAAAGGTGGACTGCGAAATAATTGGAAACAGCGGTGTGCAAAATTTCGTCGCGCGTCTGTTGAAAAGTGAACACAAACACCAAAGTTGACGCGCATTTCCGTCAGAGAAATAAAAAAACAACAAAAAAAGCAACGTTTAACAAATATATTGATTTGTCTCTGCTCCAAAAGAACTACACACTCACCTCGTCGCTACAAGACATTTTTGATCTACCCGCGATCGAACCAATTTCATTTTCTTCCCATTTTCAAGCGACTTCTGACCTCGCCGGATAAACAATACATTTACTCGTATTTTAAATGCTGCAATCTTGTAAAAACCCCATGTTCCTTTAAATGCTCACCTTTCCTTGCTCTTGCACTTGCCGTTGTCTGAGCACATTATGTTGATAGAGTTGATTTACGTATGAACTCTGTAAATTTTCCAGTTTTGCTCTCTCTCTCCCCCCTTCCTCTTCATAAAAATCACTCACACTTTGCTGCATCATTGCCGGATTGGTGAAACTCATCGCCGCATCCGATGATCGACTTCTACTCAACGGTGTTTCGTCGTGTTGTCGAACGAATCCGAACAGTGTTGGTAGACAATTTCCCATGATTTATTTATTTTTTTTTGTGTGTGATTAATAGTGGAAATTGAGGGTGAAATGAGGCTGGGCAAAGACGTAAATTGAACTGGCTGAAAATGAAATAAAAGTGATTGGATGGTAATTATTATTATTAGTGGTAAAGTGATAAGACGAAAAAGTAAAAACTGAGAATGAGAAAGAGAAAAGACGGTTGGTAAACATTACTATCAACAAGTAAAATTTAAAGGGACATAGATATCAAAATATCACTGAAACTATGGACTTGTTTTAGCTGGAATATGGCTGAAAAATTAAGAATTTTAGCTTGTAGAATGAAAAATTACTGTTTCAAAACAACCATTAAAAGTAATTGAGCAATTTTCGATAATTTTATTTTTAATTGTTGTTTTCAAACGTGAAACGTAAGGAATTAAGTCCATCCACGTGGATTTTCAGTGCCGAATTCATAAAAAATTGAGTTTGGAAACTAGAATTTGCGCGTTAGATTGACTCATCGGACAAATTACAACGCAAAAATTTTAAGCTCGGAGTTTCGCCCAAATTTTCTTCATTTTAGAAGAAATCATCAAAACCCAAGTCTGAAAATGGAATTTTTAGTGCGTAAAACCAAAAGTTGTGTGCCAAAATCATGAAAAAATCCTTTCCTGATAAAAAAACTTGAACTTGAAAATTGATTCAAGATTTTTCTGAGAGAAGGCTCTGAAAGTGGAATTTGTAGTAAAATCAACAAATTTGAATATTTAGGCAGATTTCAACTGATTTCAAGCATGATATTCTGGTACATGACTGGAATTTTGGCTGAAAATCGTTCAATTTGCCTTTGAAATTGTTTCAGATTCATTTTTCTCGAACGCTGACTTTTCAGCACCCAAAAATGAATTGTTAGGAAATCTGAAGAGATATTCTGAATTCTTTAAACTCCAAATTCAAATTTCTAAAAACTGAAATTATTCAAAGTGAAAACAGAGATCCTCTGGCTTGAACTGATCAAAAAATTGATAAAACTCACCGTCAAAACTTCAAGATTCTCAGTTTTCTCACAAGAACTCTAAAATTCTAAATTTCCAGCTCTAAAAAACCTTGGGAAATCCCTTCAGACAATGTATTCCCAGATAATAATCAATTCCCACCAACTAAAGAAAAACGAAATTGAAATCAAGAAGAACAAGTGAAATAGATAATATCAAATCGAGAAAAAAACTTCAACCTTGACAGCAAAGAAAAAGAAAACTCTGCAGCTGATTTGCCCTTTTCAGCCAAAAGCGACGACGACGACGAAAATCGATATTAATAAATCAAAGGTTTCTTCGCTTTCTCCCTTTCAACTTGTTGTACTGAACAAGTAATAGAGATAGAGAGAGAGAGAGTGGTAGAGAACGAGAGTACGAGTGACAAAAAGCATGACGAGACAGAGACGCAGAACAACAACAGCGATTATTATTTATATTATTGACTGGAAATATGTTGGCTGGTTGACTGAAGAACAAACGAATGAAAATGCGAATGGAATGGGAATGTTTGTTGATTCATGATTACGGAAATGGAAATTTCGTCAAAAACAAGCAGAGAAACAATGGGAGGATGCTAGAGGATTGTGTTTTGACTTTATTTTGACTGGAATTCTCGCTAGAATCTTGACCAATAATCGCGTTTTGGTAATTTTGAGCAGGAAGGTTAAGAAAATTTTCAAAATCGCCCCCCTCTTTTATTCTGAAAATCTATTTTTTTAAGTCCAAAAATTCACTGAATATGTAATAAAAAGTCAAAAGTACCCTATTAATATATTAATTGGCTCATAAATAAGTCAAATATAATCATAAAATTCTGGTATTTTTCTCAACAAAAAATATATAGTAGTACTAATTTAA
Organism: Caenorhabditis sp. 38 MB-2015; assembly: GCA_900536415.3. NCBI lineage: Eukaryota > Metazoa > Nematoda > Chromadorea > Rhabditida > Rhabditidae > Caenorhabditis > Caenorhabditis quiockensis. The sequence goes on from LR548858.1 coordinate 72,850, forward strand.
ATTTCAGACTGATTTTTAAGAAATTCCAGAAAAAAAACGAATTTTCGACAGATTTTCAAGGTATTTTCGAATAAAGCATAATATGGCCTAAATATCAATTTCAAAAAATTCCAAAATTATAAATAAAACTGAAAAAAAAACAAACCGTTTGAAATAAAAAGTGATGATTGGCAGTTTTCAAATCGAAAACTTGAATCTGAGAAAATTCAGCCATTTCCAGTCATATTTCACCCGAAATCTCTGAAGTTTATAATATAAATTTCAAAGACCAAAAAATATAAGTTCATGTGAGAAATTATATACCAAAAATGCGCAACTTTCATCTTTGACATCAAATCAGCTGAAAATCATAATTTCCCCCTATTTTCCACAAAAAATCAATAAAAATCTAAAAACGAAAAAAAAAAACTAGCTGCGAGTAGTCGAGCGCAGGTGTTTCACAATGAATGAAATAGAAATAGACCAGATGTTCGGGCATAAAAAAGGATGATTCACAAAATGAGACCTAATGTTTGTACTTTAGTTAGTCGAATAAAAGTACACTTTTTGGTACAAAAAAAAGAACCATTTTTCATTTTAATGAACACGGAAAAAAAGAACATGTGACCCCCCGACGATTTACACTTTTTTGAAGTCTATTGTTGTAACAAAAGACAAGGTCGATTTGAGATGATGAAAAAAGTGACCTACAGTATCTATCTAAGCGGGCGGAGCTTTTGAAAGTCCAATTTTGAAGGTCCGCCCATAGTCTCATCGAAACACACCAAATCTTACGAAAATCTGCAATTCTTTTCTGAAATGACTGTAATCCTGGGGAATTCAAGATTCTTATCCAATTTACGAAATGTTGCAGACCGCGTTCATGATACTGTATTACTCTGATGTTTCTACAGTAGCCGTTGACGTTTACAATATGTCTTGGACACCCTTTTTTACGACAAACTGCAGAATTTTTGCTTAAAATACAGTAATCCTGTGCGTTTCCTTTAATATACCACTTTTACGAGACTCTCGGATAATTCAATGGGCCTTCAAAACCTCTTCAACATCCCGAAAACCAATGTCAAATGTAAAAATTTTATCAGGGCGCAAAAAAACAAAGAGGTAAAACCACAGTGAAAAAAAAAGAACTTAATGAGACAACTAAAATTACACACTATCTGGGGTTTGCTATGAGATCTCACGATCAAAAAATTATTTCTCTTAGTATTCGAAAAAAAAACCTTAAAAATTAGTCACAACATTTCCAAAAAATGGGAAAAAAGGGGGTCCTGGAAAGATGAATCAATCGATGGCTTTGAAAAATTCTGACAAAAAAAAAACAAAGAAAATGGGGGAAAATATAGTGGAAAACCCGCGGATCATCGAGAGAAAAAAAAATGGATGGGAAAAATGAAACCGGAGGAAAAGGGGGACCGAAAAAAAGAGGAAAAACTAACATCAACTAACGAAACGTCTAGTCACTGGTATTTAATTTTCAAAAAAGAAAAAATAGCAATAATCAATTAAGTAAAAATAAGTAGCGGGGGGTTATCGTCATCAAATTATACAAATATATTATCAATCGGCACTCAACAACAAAATATTATTAGTCGTGGGAGGGATAGTGGCTAAAAAATGAGCCAAAAAAAAAAACAGTTCAGGAGCGATTTTTAGGTCCTCTTCTCTGAGGAGGGGGTGGAGGGGATGGAGGGGTCTTAGGGGTGGGAGTGAATGGCTGGCAGCACGAGAATTCCATGTCGTCGTAACCCACATTGCAGCCAATCACAGGATGGCAAAGACAATGCCACCATTGAGAGCAATCGTCGCATTGAACCCATTGAACGGTTTCGGCGTCAACGCCGATTTTACACGTTTTACCGGCACCACATTCTTCGAGCATCTCTTCGGTTTTACGCTGAAAAAATCGCAATTTTATGGGGGGAGGGTTTTTGGGAAAAATCTGCAAAATAATATACCTAATAGCTAAATCGAGTCAGAACAACCTAATTATCGGGCTTAAGAACATTGAGCTATCACTATGACTCAGAGAGAAAGTAATTTCTGGAACTCTTAGTATTAAAACCAACAGCTTTGGTTCGCAACTTTGCCAAGTTCAAGTAACTTTTTTTGAAAATAATTTCCGATCTTGCTGTTTTTTTATAAAATATTCCAGCTATGTAGGAGATTTTACTGGAACTCTGTCAATATGTTCAATGAAAAAAAAACGGAAACTTGACCATTTTCAGTATAGAAAATTCAAAATTTCTCAAATAAAATCGAAAAGGCAAACTAAACTACCTTCGATTTACGTTTCTTGACGACCGGCACTTCTTCTTCATCATCATCCATTGCCGATTTTGCTCTTTTCAACGAACCCTTCTTTCCTTTTCTTCCAGCAGGCTTCGAAGCACTGGCGATTGCAGCCTTCCTCGTCGTGTCGGATCCCTTCTTTCTTCTAATATTCTTGCGTTTGGTGCTCTTCTTCTCCTCCTCCTCCTCCTCCTCATCATCTTCTTCCTCTACCTCTTCTTCTTCCGATTCATCATCAACTACAGGGCGTGACTTCGGCATAGTTTTTCGAGTTCGGCTTTTGGTGGAGACACGAGATTTGTTGGTCTCGTCATCGCTCGACGACGCACTTCCCTCACTGCTCAGTTGCTTCATACGCGCTTTGTTGAAGGCGGGCTCATTGGCGCTTTTGAGAGCTGCAGCCGCCGCTTTCTCCTTCTGCAATAAAAAATGTCCCTTTAAAAAAAAAATAGTATTCTGTGGATGCTGAACTACTTTTCTCCAGAACTGGTCTGAAAAAACTTCAGCCAAATGATTTCACCTGAAAGTAAAAAAAAACTTCAGGTGGAATTTTAAATTTTTAGAATTTGACGTGCACTTCAACAGTTGAGAATTGAAATACCCACCTTTCTCAACTCCTTCTTCGCCCTTTGCTCCAAAAGTAGATCTTCTGTCGGTCTTCGATGCGCACCAGTGCTTCGATTCATCTTGATCGTCTCCGAACATCCAATCAACAAATTGTTCAACTCATTGGTTCGTTTTCGCCTTTTGCCGGTTTGTGATCCAGTTGGCGATGCGATCGAAGAATCTTGCGACTTTTTAGTCACCGGTTTCTTTTGCTCTTTCTCCTTCTCCTTGACTAGCGGCTTGACATCTTCAATCACTTGAACTTCTCCTTCCTCTTCTTCTTCTTCTTCTCTATCATCTTCTTCCTCTTGTTGCTCCGGCTCAGGCTCCTTTTCTGGTCGCGCAACATCTCCAACATCAATGAGCTCATCATCCACACTTTCTCTGGCCGATTCAGCAACTGGCGATGGTGACGCTGTCCATGGCACATTTCCATCATCATCATCATCAACAACTTCTGTCGGTGCAACTTCAGCAGGGGGCGAAGTCGACGTCGATGCTCGCGGCTCAACAATCTCTTCAACAACCTTTATCTTCTCAACAAGTTTTATTTGAATCTCAGGCTCTTTCTCCTTCTCTTTTTCAACTTGAGGCTTCGTATCCACTGGCGAAGTAGCTTGTATTTGTTGAGATTGTGGTTGTGCTGCAACTTCAGGCGGCGTCGGTGCTTTCGTCTGCTTTGGCGGGCTAGGAACCGAACTGTCGCATTCAACTGGCGGCGTTTTCGAAGGTCCCTGAATAAAGAATAAAGATCAGTTCTTGTTTTGAGCTGAATATCCAATTATAGTTTACCGACTACTGTAGTTCTTGCACTTTGTCACGAACCGTTCGGGGGAGGGATACAAAAATTCACGAAAACAACGATTACTGTAAGCTTTCTCTTGAGAAAAACAGCTATTTTGAAATATCCCCAAAGGTTTCAAAAGTTACAATAACAGTTTAGAGAACCCGATTCTAACATACCGTATTTACTCTATTATAAGGGCACCTCCAGCTGAAGGGCGCCTCTAATATGAGGGCACTCGGGACAGTTCTGATTTGAGCATTTGAAAAAATTATTATTCATTTTTTATGTGTTGATTTTGTTATTAAAGCCCATTAAAGTGTTAACTCATTCAGTACATCATCAAAAATGGAAAGGGAACCTCTAGGAATAGAGGTTTTCCAAAATAAAAGTTCTAGAAATAATGGGTTGAAAAATATAAGGGCATGCCCTTATATTAGAGAAAATACGGTATAAATAGAAAACATACCTGTAATTGATTGATATCCGGATCAACAGGGTGTGGAGTATCTCCAGTCGATGTTGATGACGAGCTCGACGACGACGACGACGTCGACGCTGCTGATGTTGATGGGAGATTCGCATTGGCCACCGATGGTGCAATAATTGGCGAGTTTTGCATGCTCGGGTGTTGTTGGGCGGCCATTAAGAGTCCTTGGTAGGGAGCTGCTGATGGCGCAATTGACACCGTTGGCAGTGGTGCCGCAGATGCTGCTTGTTGTTGTGGAGCTGGTGCGGGTGCAGGCGCCGCTTGTTGTTGTTGCTGTTGTTGTTGGTGGTGGTGATGATGGTGCTGCTGCTGTGGTTGATGCGGTTGTAATAACGAGGTAGCCGAAAATGCACTGCTGAACTGTTGTTGCTGTTGTTGTTGAATCTTCTGATGCTGATGTTGTTGTGCGAGTGCTGCTGCGGCGATGTAGTCGTAATTGGTTGGTTGCAATTGCAAACACGCTTTGATGAATTCTTGCTGAAAGAAGGAAACAGATAACTCGAGAATCTCAAACAAAGACACGGTCATTAGTGAGTCATATGCTAGTATGTAAGCTATAACTCGACTTAAAATGCTCAGATTGACATCAGATTTGATATTGGTTTAGATAACACTCATAAAACATGACTTTAAATTAGGTAGTCGTGCGATTGTTCTGTTGATTCTCCAGATGAATTATACGAACTTCCATATGAGAGAACACTTCCCAAAATCAAAAAGTTAGATTTTTCTTATTCAGACTGAAATTTAGATGTCTGAGCTCAAAATTTATCCCCAAAACCCACAGAAAAAAACTAACGTCAAACATATGGGGATATGCTGGTTGTGCATGTTGTTGTGGAACGTGTTGTGGAGGTGGCGCGGCCGGTGGCGGGAAAAAGTTCGCCCCCACCACTTGTTGTGGTATTACAATATTGGCGAGAGCCTTCAAAATGTCTTGCTGTTGCTGCGCGTGATGTTGTTGCTGAGCTTGTTGTTGTTGCTGCTGAGCTTGTTGTTGTTGTTGGTGAGCAAAATGAAGCTGGAACATCGTGTGCACCAACGCCGGCGATAATCCATTCTCGAGCGCCGTCGACGTCGACGGTGTCGACACTTGCGATCTGACCGGTGTCTGCACACGTGGTCGCACAACATGCGGGTAGAGCTGTGATGCGGTCAATGGCACCATATTCTGTGGATGTGCCGCTGGCTGCTGACCGGGATGCATTTCGTCCCCGTGCTGAAAGAAACAAAGAAATGGTCTACTATATGGTAGCACGAGACAAGGAGAACGAGAAGAGAAAAAAAAAACGAGAAATGCGACACAAGAAAAAAAAATATCATAAAAGAGAAGACGGGTGAGAGAGAGAGAGAGAGAGAGAGAGAATAAATGGGGCGGAGCTTATGATAATGTGAGAAGCATTGGGGAGAAAAAAGGCGGGCGGGGGTCACTAATACGATGGTTACTATGGATATGAATGTCTAATCTGTCCCCGATTTTCAGAGAAAAACGAGCCCCTTCGTCGAGATTCATCCAAATGAAATGATGTATTTGACACCTGGCTAGAGGGAGAAAATGGTGTGTGAGAAATAGAGAATTTGAGAGAAGGCGATATAAAAAGAGCAAAAAAATGTATTTAAATTCCAAAAATAAAATCGTTTCTTTCCATTCCTCTTTCCAAAATCCACCAGTCTGAAGAGCCACAGAGAGAGAGAGAGCACCTAAAAATGTATGGTTTTTTTGTTTTGTTTATATTTTTTGGTTAGAGAGAAATCAAGCTTTTTTTAAACTAAAAGAGCACAACACAAAACCGAAAAACATTTACAATTAGGGCTTTTTCAAAGAGCAGGTGTCAATAATCTTTCATTTGGATATTAAAATCTCGAAAGACCTACAAAAAGGTATGAAAAACATCATCGACGTCACAAAAAAGGGGTAATCATTACTAATGAGTAGTACATTTTTGTGAATATTATTTTCTTGCATTTTATATTAGTCTAAAGCTCAAAAATATGATAAAAAAATATAGGAAATTTTTTGGTTGAAATCAAAAAGGGAGACCAAGTACAATTTATTTCGCAGTTCACCTTTTAAATTAAAAACAGGTTTTTTTGGAGAAAAATTGCTACTTTTCAATCATTCAGAAAAAAATTCAGTACTTTTAAAAATAAGAAAATACATTTTGAAATCCTTATATTTCTAAATCTCCGGAAAATATCAACTAATACTACTATTTACTAATACTAAAACCGCTGCCATAGACATGTTTCTAATTGAAAAACGAAAACGTATGGCAATTGGCTCCGCCCTGCTATTTTTCGCTCATGGAGGTCGAAGACCAAAATTATTCATATTTTTCCACCTGATTGTAAGCTCGATAATTTTCAATGTGAGAAAAAAAACGTGATAAAAAAGCAGGTGAAATTAGCGAGAGAGGAAAAGACAGAAAAAACCTAAGGTGTAAAATATGTATTACCAACCTGATAGCTTGGACCAGGAATATTGACATTGATATTAGCTTCGTCTTCAACATTAATCTCAACGGTTTCATCAACGACATCATTCTCCACATTTTTATCAGAATTATCCTCAATGTCTTCAGCGACATCATTCTCCACGGATTTATCAGCATCATCTTCAATTTTTTCATCGACAACAACATTCTCAACATCTTCATCAACATCATCGTTCTGAGCGTCTTCAGCGACATCATTTTCCACGATTTTATCAGAATTATTCTGAACGTCTTCATCAACAATATTCTCAACGGCTTCATCAACAAAACTGTTCTCAACGTTTTCATCAACGACGTTATTCTCAACGTCTTCATCAGCGACATAATTCTCCACATTTATATCAGAAATGTCCTCAGCGTCTTCTTCAACAACAAGATTGTTCTCAACGTGTTCAGCAACATCATTCTGCACATTTTTATCAGTATTACCCTCAACGTCTTCAGCGGAAATATTCTCAACGTCGTCATTAACATCGCTCTGAACGTCTTCAACAACAATAACATTGTTCTCAACGGCTCCAGCGACATTATTCACCACGTCTTCATCCTCCCCATCAGCTGCATAGATAACAGTATAGCCTTTCTCCTTCTCTTCAACGATTCTCTTCTCCTGTGTGATCACCGGTGTGTCATACCAACACGTCAATTGTTTTTGGTTCTTCGCTAAACTTCCATTCCGATTTTTTTCAAATCCCACATAATTGATATTGGGGTCGACTCTTTCACAAACGAATATGAAATATGAACGTTTTTGTACCGCAAAACTTTTTTTGCGGGCTACTACCGGTTCGTGCATAATGGCAAACTTGATAACATCACCTTCCTTTAATTCGGTGCAGAACCTCGAGTTGAGTTTACCAGATTCGCTATTCTAGAAGAATACATTTATTATTATTATTTACACAAACTTTAGGGTCACAATTGGCGCTTTCCCAAGCCATAAAACTAATAATCATTCGCTTTTTTTTGCCTATATATAACTATGCATAAAACTTACTTTTTATGATTTTTTTTTTGAGAGCCAATTGTTCGCCAAAAAAGGACCTTTTCCAGAACAATCTAATTAACGCAATTCCATGAAAATTTGTTCTTCTATTCACTATAAACCACAGTACTCTCGAAACACCTGCAGATGTGTACTTTTTGAAAAGAGTGATTGAAAATAGACAAATACATAATTGTGGAGAGAAAAGGTTCAGAGATCTATCGTATTTTTAATTAGCTAGATGAATCCACGTGGGGACTTGGAATTCGATGAAAAAAACTTGATAACAAAAAAATTCATCGAATCTGGGAAGAGAATATCATTATCAAACGGAAATTGGTTCTTTATTTTTAGGTAGATTCGGATGTAGCATCAATTTGTAACCTAGGCCTAGTTAAAAGTTTTATTATAAATAGAGGTGCACTTTTGAAATACATTTTTCTACACTAACCGGAAGCTTATTTTCATTGACAAGAGTGCCATTCCTGGACGTGTCGCGGATTGTATAAAACGACTCTCCATTCTCGTCAAGGTGCTCAAAAATATCCGCATGAGAACGCGATATCAATAAATTCCTCGACGGTCTTCTCGATGGCCCCTCTTCTTCTACGGGTGGAGGATCGGATCCACTCTGTGGTGGTTCGAACGCCAGAGCCACATCGTTTTCATCGTGATGTCTACCGAATTTAGTATGACCATTCAATCTGGAATGAGAGAGAGAGAGAGACATAATTTCAGCCACTTTACAGAAACTCACAAAATCATAGTTTTATGTCTCTCATCTGCCGTCAGTGGTGGGGTCATAGTCCATCCAGGTGTTGCTGACATGATTCGTCTCAAGTGCAGTTTCATTTTTTCATACCCTTTTTGACAAACACAATCTTCTGGAAATCATATATATATATATAATCGTAACCTTGAACGACGAACACAATAGTGATAAGAATACGGTAGCGCCGGCGCTTATCATAAGCCAAAAAGGGTGGGGGCTACCATCATCGTTAATATGTACTAGTAGTTATAGTACAGTAGGAAGGGGGAGAAGGGGGGTAAAAAAAGATACGTTACTCTTGGCAACCAGAGAGAAATATATATATAAAAATGTATATAAATATAAAAATTTATTGGAAATATGAAAAAAAAATAAACAACGAGATTGACTTTGGGGGATGGAGAAAAAGGTCTTCGGAGTGATTCAGAAGATTCAGAAGACTCTTCGATGGGTCAGAAGGATTCCAGTGGGTTGAACTAGTCTCCAGGGACTTTCAGAATTTTCAGAAGGATTTCAGGGGGTCCTGAAGTTTTTCAAATGAGTGAGAAGAAGATTCAAATGATTCTATAATGGTTCAGAGAGATTCTCTTCAAAAGGATTCAAGAGGATTCAAGGGGATTCAGAAGATTCTTGGATGATTCAGAAGGATTCCAGAGGGTTGAACTAGTCTCCAGGAGCATTCTGGAGTTTCTCGAAGGAATGATAAGTACTTTTAGGAATTCAGAAAGATTCAGAACAGCTCCAAAGGATTCAGACGAATCTAGAATGGTTCAGAAGGATTTCAGAGGTTTCAGAAATATTTTAAAAGGTTGAAAAAGAAATTCGGATATCCAGACGATGAAAAAAATTTAAAATTCGAAGAAATGCATTATTTTACGAGATTTCTCGCCGTTTTTGATATTTTTTTGCTCAAAAACTTGCGAATTCACTTATCTGGAACCCAAAAACTTACTTTTTTCGGATTTTCAGTGTCAAAATCTGTCAGAATCGTTTCAAGAAAATATTTGACGAAAAGAGAAAACGTTTAGTAACCAACAAATGAATGCCAGCTGGTACCATATGAGCGAACATTCTCGAGCCGACAATATCCAGCTTTGCGCAACTAGACAGGTCAAATTAAGAGATTAGGATCTTTATCCTTCAATGCTCATAGGTGTCATTTCTTTGACAATTCCGACAAAATAGGTAACACGCATTGCACTCGTTATAAGACAGAAAAAGAATGTGAGCTAAAATAAAAATGCAATCTCAATAATTATAGGTTTTCAAAAACACGCGATTACAAATTTTTCGCTCTTACTCTATAATTTTCTATACTAAAATTTATATGTTTTTTCATCGCCTATTATTATTATACTTGTTACATACGTACTGTACTTTTATTGGAACCCTATGAAAAGGCGCCACATCGACTGGATGGGATGATACACGGAGAAGGGGGGGGGGGGGGGGGGGGGGGGGGGGGGGAACGCGGGCGGCGAGAAAGAAAAAAAACTGAAAAAAAACAACCACACATGTGAAAGTGTTTTATCAGCAACATAAAAGCCAACGTCTGAATGATAATGAAAACCATCAGGTGACTTGGAAGCGGCGTTTTTTTTAAATTCTGTTGCTTTTTAAAAATGATGTCCTCCCAGCTCCTAGACTTCGAACAACAACTACAGTAGTCCACAAATGGAACAGATGTTAATTTCAAGAGAAACAACACGTGGCACTCGCCCGCGCGGTATTTTTTGTTTTGAAATGGTTAGTTATGCTACATAGATGTAAACAGTTCACATCTGGGCGAAAAAAAAAACGGGGAGATAGACAAAAAGAACTTGCGGTTTATGGTGGGAAAGGGAAAAAATAAACAATTGGAGAGAGTTGTATTATTCAAAAAATGGAGAGAAAGGAGAGATATTAAAACTTTTGGAAGGGCATAAGGGACTTTTTGGTAGGAAAATTCGAAAATTAAGCGTAACAAAACATCAAAAACGTTGTTTTCGATAAAATAATACGAACGAAGAGCATTTGAGAGCTCTTTGTTCCTGGTGAAATGACAAATGTAAAACGTCGCATAAATTTAACGCCCGCACATCGAAGAATTGACACCTTTTTTGCATGAAAAAAAGCGTGTCAGCCTTCAGCCGTTTGTCAGAATGGGTTCTCGAAAAAAAAAAATGATTCATTTCGTGAGACCGAAAAATGTTTTGATATGCAATATTTTTAATGTGATGAAAAAAAAAAGATGACTAATACGAAAATCTCGAACTAAAATCAATATTTGGGAGATTACACGAGGTTGAGGGAGGATTATACAATTTTGAATATCACCGAAATCTAATCCATAATTGTTAAAAAAAAAGTAGAAATTAGTTGAGAAAATGATGCAAGTAACGAACTTTTCAACAAATATAGAAGAAATGAAGAAGAGAACCGATACTTTGTGTGGTCTCTCCCAATCAAGTTAACCGTCTACCTACGTAGGTATCATTGCTGAAAACTAATTAAATGAGAAAAGATAAGGCAAGAAAAATGACTACTTTGTAGAGAGTATTACTACTCTTTCTCTCTTCATAAACTAAAAAAAAAACATAAAAAAAAATTTGTAGTGCGAGATACTTTGAAAACGTATTACTCTCACTAATTGAAAAAAAAGCTCATAGTTTTTTTTCTCGAAAAAGTGGATAGGGAAATTTGGCGGGAAAATACACACAGACAGACGTTGCAAATGCATACATACGAATAAATAAAAGTACATGTATCGATTTGTACTTTTTGAATAGGGCGCCCGGGCGCCCAATTTCACGATTTTGTTAGTTGGCAGCTTGTTTTGAATTGGACTGAAAGAATAGTTCTCAAAGACTCACCAACCTAAGGGGTGAATAGGGGGAAAAAGAGAACACGATAACCTTCATATGTTAAAACGCAAAAAATCTGCTTGCTACTATATCGACAATGAGACAAACAATAGAAGAAATGAAAAATATATAGGCAAAACTAACGATGATAACGAAAATGATGATGATGATGATGATGATGATGATGATGATAATACGAGTCCAGTTCAATCAATACGCTCGAGGCTAAAAAAAATGTGAAGAAGGAACGAGACGCAGACGCAGAAAATGAATGAATGAAGGCGCGTTTCGGCACACATAGAGAGAAACACAAATCGATATTATGAGAGAAAAGAAGATGAAGAAATTGAGAAAAAAAAAGTGAGGTACATATATATTTACATTGTCTGTTTCGTTCGTTTTTTTTTCTTGCTGTGTGTTCGATGGAAAAGTGGAAAAACGAGATTTTGTTACACCTGAGACGATTCCGGCAGACAGGCAGATATTAAGATGAAATGTGAGAATGTTTGTGTAGATTTTTGCGAAATTTCGAAAAGCTTGAAGGACAAAAAGCTCTCTTGAATTATTTATCGGATGAAAAAAAAAATATATATTTATTATATGAATTGGAAGGAAAAATGTCGCTGACACACACTATTAATCGATGACGAAACGACAGAAAAAATGAAAGAGACAGTCTTATCTTTTTTATCAAATTTATTGAATTGAAAATAGCGCAGTTTCTTATCAATATGTCACGGTTTTCATATTAATTGGTTGGCCTAGCTCTAAGATTGAAGAAAAACTGATAGAAAAACACATAAAATCATTTTTGCTGCCAGAAATGTGTAAACTAGTCAGAGGAAAGAATTTCGAAACAAAAGTAAAAAACTATATGGCCTAGAAAACGCCAATTTTTATCTGTCAAAATAAAGGGTAAAGTTTTTTCAAAATTTGACACTTTGGGAATAATTTTAGTACACGAATTGCGTAGAATTCAAAATAGTAGATTTAGCACTACAACTGCTGACACCCGAAACGAATTTGCTCTTTTTGAAAAGTCCAAAATAGGCTCTCAAAAAGTTGTCGGATTCTAGGCCATCTTGTGTACTTCTCTTGGACAAATTTTATTCTCCTTTTTTTGTTGAAAAAAACCGAACTTTTACATGTTTAACCTTGAGACATTGAATCAATATAAAAGAAAAATGATCAAAAAGTGATATGAAAACATAAAATGATCATCCCGCCTTAATTTTGATAACGAAAGATAAAAAATGAGTAGACATATTTGTACTTTTAGAATGAGTGGCGATTTCTTGATTGCATATGGTTCGCACACTGGACAAGCTGAAACAATCGCAAAAGGCATCAAAGAAAAAGCGGAGTTAGTTGGATTGAAGCCTCGTCTATTTTTTCTTGATCAAAATGAGAAAGATGTAAGTTTTAAAATTGAAATTTAATTAAAATTGAAAAAAATTCAGTTTCATCTCGAGAAAGAATCATTTGCCGCGATTGTAGTATCATCTACTGGCGATGGTGATGCACCGGATAATGCGGCGAGATTTATAAGAAGAATAAATCGCAAAACTTTGGCCGAAGATTTTTTCAAAAACTTGGACTATGCGATTCTTGGACTTGGTGACTCGAATTATTCAAGCTATCAAGCAATCCCACAGAAAATAGATAGACAACTAAAAGCACTCGGAGCTACTAGAATATTTGAGAGAGGTGAAGCCGACGATCAAGTTGGGTTTGGAGCTTTTCTCATAAAAACAAGAGTAACAAAATATAAATTTTCAGACTAGAACTGGCCGTCGAACCATGGACAGATAAACTATTTGTAGAACTGGCAAAACGATTCGAAGTATCTGAGAAAAATGTGAGACAACTGTTTACTCTATTTCTTTCGCTCTCTCGAGAGAGCACTGAAAGTGCACAATTTCGCAATATGTTTTTTTTCTAGTTGAAAAAATTGAATGGAACTCTGGTGAAACTGAATCCGGTGAAAACAGATTTGGAGAAGCAGACACTTCTGGAGGCTATGAAAAGTGAGGATGAGAGCAAAGAATCTAAAGGACCAACGATTCTTCGAGCTGAACCTTTTGAATATCCGGAGGACTCCATTTTAAAGGGTGAGTAGTTCAAAATTTGCCTTTAAAAAATTATTTTTCTATAGTTTGAATGTTATATATTGTTTCTCACATCATCATTTTCGCATACAATTAGCACCGTCTTTTATTGTAAAACGGTTAATCGAATCATACAGTATATTCTTATTTATATTTTTACAATACAAATCGAATTATTCAAATTTAGAAATATCGTACGTGGTACAATTTTGAATTATAAAAGTTTGTCGATTTTTTTTGTAGGGACTAACTTTTTAGATATATAGTTAAAAACTGAAAGCTTTGAAAAAGGCAAAAAATTTCACTTTATTTTGTAATAAAAACTATTAAAAAAAAGAAAACCTTCAAATAAATTTTTAAAAATATATATTGGTCATTTTCAGCTCTAAATTGTTCTATTTTCATTGAAAATGAATCTGAAAATTCAATTTTCCAAGTTTCTATTAACAATAAAATTTTAAAAATCGCAAAAAAATGAAAGATTTTCAAAACAGAACGTTGAAAAATGTCAAAAAACGACGAGAAAGTTTGAAAATCCTCTATTTTCGGCATTTTGCAATCTTCCCGCTAATAAAATATCGTAGTAAAGCCAAAAAAATGCGAGATTTACGTTTGAATGGCAACTAAAATCAAAATAAACCAGTCTGAAAATGACAGGATAGCTATTTTCTTAATATATTACATGAAAGTTTAAAGTTTTCTCACAAAAATTCAGAAGTTTCGATAATCTGGCAGGTCTGGAAGATCTACAACCCGTGTTCAGTTAACTTTTATAAAATCCTAATACATTTTCCATTCCAGGAGGTCAGAAACTTCGAGACGATCCGAATCTTCGTGTCCCCATTGCCCCTCAACCCTACGTCATATCATCGGTTTCTCACCAAAAATTCACTGAAAACCTGGAATGGCAAAATTTATGCAAAATGCCTGGTGTTGGTAAGTCTATTTTAAACATTTGAAACTATCAAAATTCCGATATTTAGTGACAAAGCCGTTCAATGTAACAGTTGTTGGAACTGCACTTGTCACTGATTTCGATGCGGCCAAACCGAAACGAGAAATAATTATTGATTTTGGGGAAAATGCGAAAAATTTGGGATATGAACCGGGTGATGCGATGTATTTCTGCGTGCCGAATCCGGAATCGGAAGTTAATTTCGTTCTAAAGAGATCTGGAGTTCTATCAATTGCCGATCAATTATGTCAAATTGCAGTAGACTCGAAGACTGAGAAAATCAACGCACAAATCCCCGGACATGTTCACTCGAAAACGACGCTTCGTTATGTTTTCACACATTGTTTAGATATTCGAAGAGCACCAGGAAGGGTAATTTTTCGCCTTTTTCCAAAAAAAAAAAAACAATCTGTTTAAGCCACTTCTTCGAGTGTTGGCTGAAAGTACAACAGATGCTGGTGAAAAACGGAGGTTGTTGGAATTGTGTAGTGCGCAAGGAATGAATGATTTCACGAACTATGTGAGACAGGCTGGACTCTCTTTGGCGGATTTATTATTCGCATTTCCGAATGTTACACCACCAGTGGATCGACTTATTGGTGAGATATTTCAAGTAATTGAAAAAGTCAGAAAGGCAGTGCTATATACATAAAGAATTCATTTAAAAAAATCATTAAAACGTATATTATGCTAGATCGAATTTAATTCATAAAAATATTTCAAAACTATAGAAAAAATTCAGCGAGGAATCAAAAAAATACCGAAAAAATCTAAAAGACTAACCTGAAACTTCTGGTTTTCAATCAAACTTCGTCACTTGAAAAAATAATCAAGCAAACCAACCGTTTTCAATTTTGAAAGTTGCTGAAACGTATGATATGAAACTACCCTATTTTTAAACCCTGTTCTTCAAGAATTCAGGTTTTTAGCTCAATTTGTGACCTTTTCATCGTTTACCAAAAACAAAAAAAGGCATTCCTCACAATCAGTGTCGAAAATAACCTAACAGAAAGAAGATGGATTGCCGGAGAACGATACTATCTTCTAGAAAATACCAAAGACAAATGATTTCTAAGAAATTTCAGGTTTTTTCATCAATTTGAGACCTTTTTATGGTTTACGAGAAAAATTCAAAACCAGAAAAGACATTTTTCACAAAATAACTTAGCAGAAAAAAGGATGATGTATTACTGAACAAAGATAACATCTTCTGAAAAATACCAAAAAAAATTACAGTCTCTTTTTTCTGAAAATGACAACATAAATAGAAAAAAAAAATCAATTTTGGACCCAAAAACTTCAGGTTTTTTGGCGTAACTGAGACATTTTCATCGTTTACAAAAAAATGAGAAGTTAGAGGAGGTCTTTTTTAAAGAACTTAACAAGAAAGATGAATTCTTAATTTAAAAATAACCAAAACACCCAGAAATGTAATAATTTTCAATCCAAACCACTGAAACTAGTAGAAAAGGTGAACAGCTCTACAAAAAAAAACGGAAAACTCAAAATAAGAAAAGGAGTTTTCAAAAGAATTTTTGTATTGATTTCCCAGAAGTTTAAAAATTCAAAAAAATTCCAATTTCAAAAAATGACTGAAATTGTATCGATTTCAGAACTCCTACCTCGCCTCATTCCACGTCCATACAGCATGTCATCATACAATCAAAAACGCGCACGATTCGTCTACTCCGAGCTCGTCTTCACCGCCGAAGAAGGTCGCCGATACCCCAGAAAAGGTCTCGCTACTGATTGGCTCAACTCGTTACGCGTTGGCGATGTTGTCCAGGTTCTCGGCAAAGAACCCGCTCGTTTCCGTCTTCCTCCATTAGGAGCACCGAAAGAATCTGCTGGAGCAATGCCATTGTTGATGATCGGACCAGGAACCGGTGTCGCCGTATTCTTGTCATTTTGCCATTTCTTGTTGAAAATGAAGTTGGAGAAATCGGAGAATTATAAAGAAGTCCCGCGCTTACTTTTCTTTGGATGTCGGGATATTGAAAAAGATGGAATCTATATGTGAGTTGCTCCTTTTTTTGAATCTATCTAGTTTTCCTCGATTTTTAGCGATGAGCTTCAATCATTTGTGAGAGATGGTATATTAACGGAGCTGATAATTTGTGAATCGCAGAAGAATTCGGAAAGAGTTCAAGATGGGCTCAAGAAGAATGTCGAGAAGGTTCTTCCATTTTTGGAGCCTTCCAATGAGCATAAGATTTTTGTATGTGGAGATGCCAAAGGAATGTCGAAGGATGTTTGGCAATGTTTTGCGGATATTGTTGTGCAAAGAGATGGTGAGTTTTATTGAAAATAAAAATTTATTTCTTCGAAATACGAAGAAATAATGCTACGGCCACAAAATAGCTGTCCTGCTAACAAGCTCCGCCCCCTTTCCCCACATCACATAGCCAGCCGCTAGACCAGCAAACATGTCGGTCGCATTGTTTGGTAGGGGTATATATTGGAAAGTGTTTGATATGTTTTCGTTCTTCCGAGAACATATACTAAAATTGGAACAATACAGAGAAGATTAGCATGGCCCCTGCGCAAGGATGACACGCAAATTCGTGAAGCGTTCCAAATTTTTTGTCGAATTTTGTATGGAGTTTTTCAGAACGTAAATTAAAATTTTTTGAAACTTTTCGCAGAAAAATTATGTGTCGTAAATATATGGTAGTAAAACTTTTTCTCAACTTTCTGACTTCGTTCAACAGTTGTAGTTTTAGATACCTATTATCTGATAACATGTTGAAATTTATTGGAAACTGAAATTTGAAACATAATATTGTTTACATTTTAGAGATTTATCTACTCACAAAACTTTTATAGAAACTTTTAAATTTCATATTATATGCTTTATATCTTCTAGTTTTGATCAAAGTTCTAGCTCCTATTGTGCTTCGAAGTATTATTGAGGCTTCAAACTCACAAAATAGCTGTCCTGCTAACAAGCTCCGCCCCTTTTGCACACACAAAATATCAACATGCGAGACCAGTAAACATGTCGGTCACATTGTTTGGTAGGGGTATATATTGGAAAGTGTTTGATATTATTTCGTTCTTCCGAGAACATATACTAAAATTGGAACAATACAGAGAAGATTAGCATGGCCCCTGCGCAAGGATGACACGCAAATTCGTGAAGCGTTCCAAATTTTTTGTCGAATTTTGTGTATGCGTTTGAAAGTTTTTTTTTAATGGGATCAATTATAAAATTTGAAGTGAATCTCATTTTTCAAGTTGCGTTAGATTCTCAGTTGTATATTTTTGGATAAATTACAAGTTTTTTTTTAAAAATCAAACAAGGCAGATTCAGGAATTCCCTGGGTTTTGTGAAAATTCCAAAACTTCCGAATGTTTTACAGCTTTTCAAAAAATTTGTATGAAATCTTCCATTTCAATATAACGTTTCAAAATTGGTTCGATAATTTTTTTAAAATTATGAAATTTAAAACTGCTGAAAAATAAGTTTCTTAGATTCATGTAAATTTTATAGAAAATTTCACGAAAAATTTGGAACGCTTCACGAATTTGCGTGTCATCCTTGCGCAGGGGCCATGCTAATCTTCTCTGTATTGTTCCAATTTTAGTATATGTTCTCGGAAGAACGAAAACATATCAAACACTTTCCAATATATACCCCTACCAAACAATGCGACCGACATGTTTACTGGTCTAGCGGCTGGCTATATGATGTGGGGAAAGGGGGCGGAGCTTGTGTGAGGGAAGAATAACGAGTGTTCTTTTCTGCTTTAATTGATGTAACAATAAATGAAATCTATAGAAATGCTATAATATCCACATTTGCCTTGTGTTTTGACATGAAAGCCAAAATCAGCCCAAAAACTTTTAAAAATTTCTAATTTCGGATTTAAGGATAAATATATATTTTCAGGTTGTGCCGACCTCGATGCCAAGAAAAAAATGATGGAGCTCAAAAAATCAGATCAATACATCGAAGATGTTTGGGCGTAACATCTCCTAAAAATTCATTAACTACAACGTAGTCTAATCACGTTCCCCCCACTTCTCTGCCTACGATGTACCTTGCCTTATTTTTTATCCCAAAGTCATATCATTCATGTTCTGTTTGTTGTTTCACTTATATTTATCGTTTTTTCATAAATTCTATCACTACGATGTGGCCTTGGTTTTTTAATTTGAGCAAATAGTTTTATCAGTTTCATATTGTTCCGTGTACTTCTAGGTCAGCAATATGATTTTGAGCGGAGGAGATATTGAATTGCCAACCAAGACAATTCATGAATTATTGATCGAAAGATGTTTGCAACATCATGAAGCGGATCCCGAAAATATCGCATTTGTGAGTATTTTTTTTTAGAATTTCAGATAGCTTTTCTGATTTACAGATGACGGCTGAAAATCGGAGCGATGCGATCACTTTCAAACAAGTTGTTGATTATTCGATAAGGATGTCCGAGTGGTTTGTGGAGAATGGTTTTAAGAAAGTGAGCTTTGAAAAATATTGACAAAAAATATGGAAAAAGTTAGAGAGCCTTGTATTTTTCGAAAATTCACCAAGTTTTTCAACTGAATCTTGCACAAAAGAGAAAAAAATAACTAAAGCGTAGCCAACTTAACACCGGAAGAAGATTCTGGCTTCTTTCAAGAAGAATTTGGTAATAATATAAAGATGCTCCTGAGAAAATTGGTTTAAAAACTGATGAAAACGAGTGTGCTTATGGTGGAGTTATGGGTGGTTCACGTTGGTGCTCTATTTTCCCCGATTATCTCTGAAGAAGCACAGAGGAGATTGGCTGAATTCTGTGAGGTTATAATCGATTGAGAAACATGCGGAGCTCCACTGGAAATGTTCTCAGCAAATTTTATTGAATTTTTCGTTAGCCTCGTTCTGTAAATAATAGTTGTGTTCATCGAAAGTTTAGAAACAAATTGAGAATGACAAAATAAAGAAGCTTTTCAACATTTTGGGAAGTTTTGAAGATCTGAAGGATTAATTAATCTGAGTACACGAAGAACACTATTTTCAACATTTTCGAAACAGAAAATATTTATTGAATTTCTATTTTCAGGGAGATGTCATTCTGATCGCTACTAACAACAATTGGCGGTTTGTTATCACTTCAATTGGAGCATGGAGAGCCGGTTTGATTGTGTCGGGATCATGTCCACAGTTTACAGAGTGTGAGTTCAAAAAAAAAAAAGTGAAAACAAAAATGAAGTTGTGGATAAGTGAATTATCTATAAAACTTCAATGGAATGTACAAAAATACTTTCTGGCCAAAAACATGAGCTAAATCTTGGCCGAAGAGATTTAGAACGGTGAAAATAAACCTTCAACCAGGGAATTGTGATTTTTATTGCGTTTTCTCGGTAAATTCAGAAAAGATTAAACTAGAACGTATGAAGTTAACTTTTCCAACACTTTCCGGCTTGAAATTTGAATTTATAGCGACAGATTCTTATTTCAGACGAGTTACAATATCAAATCGACGATTCTACTGCTAAAATCCTCTTCTGCGACACCCCTACCCTCCCCACCCTCCACAAAGCATCCCGCGGTCACAGAATCATCAACTTCGACGACGTCGAATACGCCAAAATCCTCAACACACCCTCGAAAAACCTGAAAATGCCCGAAATCGCACTCGACGACGTCCTCTATCTCCCATATTCGTCGGGAACCACTGGAAAACCCAAAGGAGTCATGATTACGCAAAAGAATTTTGGGATGACGGTCACGGCGAGTGTGGCAAAAATGCGGGAATTGACAAGGGAACATGGGCTGCCTGATGATTTTGCGCCACCACATGATCTACATTTCTTGCCGCTTTATCATGCGATGGGCATGTTTCGAGCAATTATCACTTGCTATCGGGGCTCCACTCAGATCATGCTCACCAAGTTCAAGCTAGAATTTATGCTCCAACTCGTTGAAGAGTTTAGTGTAGGTGATTCCAACACATTACATCAATAACTTCATATTTTTTTCAGATTCTGGCGGTGTCAATGGTTCCAGCTGTTCTCGTCCGACTTGTCAGCTCTCCCCTCCTTCACAAATACGATCTTTCATCGATTATCAACATTTCTCTTGGCTCAGCGCCTCTTCCTGAAGGAGCAGTTCAGAAGTTGAAACAAGTCTTGCCGGATGTCAAAGTAGCACAAGGGTATGGTATGACGGAGATGACGTTTGCATCGCATTTGCCAGCTCCAGGATCACCGCAAGGGAGTGTTGGAAAACTCATTGCTGGCACATTTATGAAGGTGGGTTAGAGATTAAGTTGTGAGAAGGGAGGGCGCTATCGCCCGGTCGCCCAAAATCCCGTTTGCTCATTCGTCGAAACGCCCAGTCGCAAGTTTGCATGTTCGCTTTCTCCCTTGATTTCAAAAATTGTTTGTCTAAAGCAATTGACCGGGCAAACGGGCAGCCCGTATCGCTCATCATCCCCACCCGTTTACCTGTTTTCAAAAAAAAAAAATGACCGAGAAAACGGGCAGCTTGTATCGCCCGTTTTCCCGCCTGGACCATGTATGTGGAAACACCTTTGCATTTGGCTCCAGGCGGAAACACCTTTGCATTTGGTTTAAAAAAATATATATTTGTCAGAAACAAATGAACGAGCAAACGGGCAGCCCGTATCGCCCGTCGTCCCCAGCCGTTTATCCGTATTTCAACGAATGTCCGGGAAAACGGGCGATACAAGCTGCCCGTTTGTATGCCTTTGAATTTGGTTTACAAAAAATATATTTGTCATAAACAAATGACCGGGCAAACGGGCAGCCTGTATCGTTCGTCGCCCGCGCCTGTTCACCCGTACTTCAACGAATGATCGAAAAAACGGGCGGCTGGTATCACCCGTTCGCCCGCGCCCGTTTACCCGTTTACTCATTGCCAGTCGCCCGTTTTTAAAGTTAATTGTCTTGAAAAAATTACCGAGCGTTCGGGTACGACACATTACGGATGGAAATGACATATTATCATATTACAAGATGTTATCTGGTGTAATTAGGCATGAAAAAACCGATTCTGGCATCTATAACATACCGTAATATCATCTTACTGTAGAAAACGCTCAATTATAATAACATGTACTCTAAGAATAAGAACCGTTTTTCAAAAATCCTAAAATATCCTAATCTATTTTCCAATTTGCAGGTCAAAAAAGAGGATGGCAGTCTATGTGGAGTGAAAGAAGAAGGAGAATGCTGGATCAAAGGACCCCAAGTAATGAAAGGATATTGGAAAAAAGAGCATTTGATGAAAGATTTGATGGATGAGGATGGATTCATGAGAACTGGTGATATTGTGTATTATGATGAAAATGGTGATACATTCATCTGTGATCGAATTAAGGAGTTGATCAAGGTCAATGGGAAACAAGTGGCACCGGCGGAACTCGAATCGATTATTCTGGAAGCCGATGATGTGACAGACGTCTGTGTCTTTGGGGTGGATGACGTGGCATCGGGTGAAGCGCCAATCGCATGTGTTGTAGTACCGAAAAATGCGCCGAAAAACAGTGCAACGGCCAAGAAAATTATGGCGCATGTCAACGCGAAACTTGCCAAGTACAAGCATTTGAAAAGTGTGGAGTTTGTTGGGGAGGTGTTGAGAACTGGAACTGGCAAGATTTTGAGACGGAATATGAAGGAGAATTATTTGAAGATGAGCAAATCGAAAATTTGAGTTTATTTTATGTAAATAAATTATATATCATTATTATTGTTGTTATGGTGTTGGTGGGTTTTGGCGTTTTGACAAAGTTCCATGTTTTGGCGGAGTTCGGTGCGACGGAGAAGGTATTCGTCGGAGATCACGGCGTATAGAGCACTTCGTTCACATCTGAAAATTTGAACTTTTTGGTTGAAAACTGATGGCTTGAAAGTTTTGCCGGGAAATTCTGAAGATAAGTTTTCAAAAGCGAATGTTTTTTTCAACTCTTCCGGGCCCTCGACTGCACTCAAAACACTTAAAGCAACCCCTGAAGCTAAAAATCGATACCAGAAAAAATCGGCAAAACCTATTGCAAATTGAAGTCACAATATTTTAAGCGAAATCAGTTTCAGCCATTTGAATTTCACATGGAAAATCAATTTTGAACTACCTCCTCAGCAGACGTTTCAAAAAGATGAATATTTTTATTTTTTACGTGAACTTTTTTCTCTCGACCTCCCTGTTTTTCAAAAAAAAAAAAGTCGTCAATTAAAATGCACGTGGCTAGCGTGTTGACACATTTTGCTAGGAATGATAGGAGAAGAAATTTTAAACTGATTTTCGCCGTTTTTCGTTTTTTGACTCAAACTCAGCCATTTTTGAACTTTTCGCTATAATTTTTATTTTCAGTAATAGAGAACTTCCAGTATTTGTTATTGCTGATCGCATTTAAGATACATTTAAGATTTTCTGTTCAAAATTCTTAATTTAAAAAACTGTTTTGCTAGGAAATTTCCAAAGTCGTGGCAAGACCCAGTCTATTTCTCCTTTTTTTTTGGGAAAAAAGGAAAATTTTCCAGATTTTTTTAAATGAACCATCCCATAAATCTTCAAACACTTTGTTTAAAAAAAATTGAATTTTTAAATTTGCTGTCGAAAAAATCGAATTCAAGTTTTGTTTTTGAAATTATTTGAATTTTTAGCTTGATTATTTGTAGTTCTGAAGACTTTTATCCAATGATTACGGGTTTTCTAAATTTTTTTGTTTAAAAATCTTCTTTTTTTTGAATTTGAATATTTGAAAATTTTTTAAAACATTATTTTTGACTTGTCCGAGAGAACTACGCAATTTTTCAAATTCTTTAAAAGTTTTTTTTTCCGTCAAACCAGAAATGTTACCAAAAAATGTACCAATTTTTGAGAAAAAACTGGAATTTTTTCCCGATTTTTGTAGTTCTCTCGGACAATATTTTGCAACAATAATTTTGATATTTGAAAAAAAATCTCACACATCCGCTTGAACACAACAATCCCTCAAAATCGCGCATTCCTTTCGTTTTCTCGCCACCTGAACATGACAATTTTGCGATAAACCCGTCTCTTTTTCTTTTTTCCCTGATATCCGGAGAGCTGATGCGCGACAAACTCGATCCTAAAAAAAACTGCAGGTCTCACAGCGAAACGAAAAGAACATACAGTAATCATGAACTCTCTGGTAACATTGGCCACTGGAACACATTTATCCAAATAATCGAATGCTTCGACGCGTTTTTGACGCATTTTTTGGATATCCTCGGCGAATTGAGATGCACAATCTGGATCGTTCATAGGGGATATTGGCTGAATTTTTTTTTCTTTAGATTTTCAGAATTTTTGAGAAGGCGCTTACATCAAAACATGAAACCTTCAAACTATGCGCATCTTTCTGGCACTGAAGGTAGTTTAAACATAGGGAGAATGGTGGAGATTTGAGGATCCTTGGTGATTTTTTCGAGCTCACAGTGGGGAGTTGAGCACATTCTGCCATTTTGATGTTGACCTCTTCTTTGAGACCCGAAAGTGTTCTACCGGTTTCGGTGTAGATCGAGTTTTGCTCACATCTGGAATAGATTCTGTATGTTTAAAGGGACATACACACTTTAACTGGCATTCAAAAGGCTACTGTAAGTTCAAAGAGACATACTATACTTGGTAGATAAATTAGAAGGACTGTGGAACCTTTAAAGGAACATAGAAGCACTCACTAGCATTTTAAAGCATACTGTAGGTTTAAAGGTACATAGTACATAAATTAGATGAATGAAGAAAGGTACGGTATCTTTAAAGGAACATATACAGTTTAACTAGCTGTCAATAAAAGATAAAGTGGGTTCAAAGGAACTTATAAACCAAATATTGATATTCACCTTGAAGCCGGATCACAACAACTTCTCAAAGCCTCACATCGATTCGAAATCTTCCCCACCTTCATCCCACAATCATCATCCACCAATCCCACAATTGGTGTGATATATGGTGCACAAAATCGGACCTAAACACACACACCAACAAAATCCAGAATCATCCACCCTTCCCACCTTTTCCTCGCTCAAAAATCTGGTTCGATTCAGTCCATCTTCGATACATTTTCGAGTCTCAACCCCCAGCAAATTCTCGAAATTTGAAATACTTTGAAAATCGGGCATCATCTTTTCGATACATTTCAGATTCGTTGATTCAGATTTTCTTGGCTTACAACTCTCGAGAATTGAGCCTCTTTTTTGGAGACAATCGAAATATGCATCACAAGTGGTTCTAATTTCGAGAAGAGAAGATTTTTGAATGAAAAATGAGAATAGGAGAATTAGGAGAAGCATTTGATTAGAAGTGAAAATAAAAGTGAGTGAAGCTTTTTGAAAATTGAAGACGAGAAAATCCGGTTTATCAAAAATTGTGACCTGGATTATTTGAACAGGGTTGATTTTTGATATGATACATTTTTGAACTCTTATATTTTGAGGACACCTAGACAGTTGAAAATCGATATTTGAATTTCCTCTCTTTTGTTTTTTAGCGCTAAAGTATGGGCGAGCGGAGTGTCGTTGAAGAACAACGTGAAACAATTTTTTGAACTTTTTTTTGTTTTTTGGTTGAAACTAAGTCAGTGTCCAAAGGTTTTCGGGTGTGGTGAACATCGTGGTGATGTCAATTTTGCACCAAAAAGAGCTGCACCCGAGTTTTCACTCTTTTTTGGTCCAAAATTGAGTGTCCAAGATTTTGATGAAGCTTTGATTGTGAGACAAGGGGTATTTTTACGTCAAAAATCGAATAAAACGGATTTTTCCGAAATTTCAAACGAATTGTAAGGGGTATTTCGATATACAAATACCCCTTGTCTGTCAATTTCGGACCGAAAATAGGTGAAAACTTGGGTGCAGATCTTTTTGGTGGAAAATGAACATCACCACGATTTTCACCATACCCGAAAACCGTTTGGGCGTGAAACTTTCAAAGAAAAATTGATACTTTTAATGTTAAGTTAGTTAATAAATTAATTATTTAAATAAATAGGTTAAAAAGTTAAGAAAGGTTCTATCCTAGTATAGAGGTCCCAGAATAATAAAAGGGTCCTCAAATTAATATAAGGGTTCCAAAACAATATCCTCAAATTTTTTAAAAAGAAAAGTGATCAGAAAAATGAAATAGTCCTGCTTTTTATTATGGGACCCTTATATTAATTTGGGACCACTATATTATTCTGGGACCCTCATATTAATTTGGGACCTTTATTTTGGGACCTTTATGGGACCCAATTTTATAATAACTTTTTTTAAAAATTTTTTGAAACAGTTCTAGAAATAAACGTGACCCTAATCTCTCAATCTATGAAAAATATTCCCCATTTTTCTCATTCTATATTTTCATGGCGATCATCCTTGATTACAATTCTATAATAACTTCAAAAAACAAACATTGGAGACGACTTGGTGCATTATTCATATGGTTCTCATTCATGATATCGACCCTTTCCTTCATGTTGATGATGTTAGAAAATCCACAACTTACTCCAGAAGATCTTCAAAAAACATACATCTTGAATTTAATCGGTAAATTTGGGGTTGGAATTTCCTCTAATATCAATTTTCTATTTATTTTTAAAATACAGAAATCGATGAGAACTTTTCGACAATCTCGAAAACTTTGTTATCTACATATAATGATGTAATGATAAATGTGAGAGATTATTAATTTTTTTTTGTGATTCATGGATTTTCAGAATATTATCTTGGAGTTTCAGAGTTCTTATAAACAACCAGGAGAGTTGTTCATTAACAAGACTGCGATGAAAATTCCTGAACTCAATGCTCTCTTCGAGCCCATCAAAACCCATTTCAATTACTCATCCGGAATCGGTCTTGGTTTTATCATCATTTTCATATTAGTTATCACCTTCTCACCAACTTTTTCATCCCCTCCACCTTGTTTTAATATCTTTGTCACATCGATAATCCAGGTTATAGGACTGGTATCAATTGCCTTGTTTTTTGTGGCTCCCACGTTTTATTTTGATTATTGGGATCTTGAAGAGAATTGTGATATTGATCCGGCGACACTTGGTATTGTTAATTCATCGACGTTTTTCAATTTTTCAATGATGGTTGATGGGGAAGTTAAAGAGATGTTAGTTGAGCGAGAAAGTGTGCTCTATTGTGTACCCAAAAATCTTCCTTGATACCCAAAAATTACTGGATAGCCAAGTAAAATCACTGAGTAAAAAACGATTGGGTACCCAGAAATATCTTTGTGTACCCGAAAAACATATCGGGATATCCGAAAAACACAACTGGGTACCCGAAAAAACACCAGGTACCATAAAAAATCAATTGGTAACCACAACTACTTTTAGATACCCAAAAAACCTATGGGTACCCGAAAATAACCACAGGGAACCCGAAAAAACCTCTGGATACCCGAAAAAACCCCTCGTTACCCGAAAATAATCCTGGGTACTCGAGAATAACCCTGGGTACCCAGAAAAGACCACAGGGAAACCGTGGGTACTCGAGAATAATCCTGGATACCCGAAAAAAACCCATGGGTACCCGAAAAAATCCATGGGCAGACATGTAAAACGTCTCCTCGATGGCGCAGTGGTGAGCGCGTCTGTCTAACACACGGAAGGTCGTGGGTTCGAACCCGGCTAGGGGCGTATATCTTCTTTTTTTTTCTCTAACTTTTGATATTATCAAGCTTGTTCGCTCCATTGAGAACATATTTCACATTTCGTTTGGACTACGATTTTTGAACATTTACGTCAAGTTGTGTGTTTTGTGTGCAAACACCACAAATTTTTAAGTGTTCAGGTGTCTTTAAAGATACCTGTTGAGTTGAGAGAAGCAAAAAAGATTTTCTGGCCTAGTTTTTTTCTAGGCCACATGTGAAAACTCATAATCCTTCTAAAAAATTATCGATTTTTTAGAGATGTATTGAGAACATGTGACAATCCTCCAAGTATTCTGAGAGAATCTTACAATCGAATGCGAAACAAGTTATCCGAAGAAGATGCAATTGTAAGTGACTATACTATGCACCCTACCCATCTTCTTTAAAATTCCAGAAAAACCCAAGTCTCCTTGATTTTTCATGTTCAACAATTGTCGATATCCTAAAAAAAGGGGACCGGCAACTTTGTGATAAAAAGAATGGCTTCTACACAACAGGCATTGCTTATTATTCAACCCTTATTTTTCTTCAATTTGGCGGGTTTACCATTGCATTTTGGGCTGGTAGGTTGTGGATTTGGAAGAAGAAAAAGGAACCTGTAAATGAGGTGAGAAGCTACTAGATTTCCAGATGGATATTTATTTATTTTTTTAGGTGGAACAAGGACATAAGGAATATAATTTTTTGGATTTTTTCAAGCCTAAAAACCAGTAAATCTTTATGATCCAAACCGTTCAGTAGATCAAGTTTGCTCAGTTATAATATTTATACCAGAGCTCAGATGTATTAATTTAAGTTGAACAGTTAAATAGGAAATTTATGTTTTTTTTTCAAACCTGAGAGTGAATTTTTATGATCACAAAATAAACTCAATCACTATTTACGTGAGATACGCAGACATGCATAGGCGCACACAAAACCTATCAGACAGCGAAACCCGGTAATTGTCTGCAACTGGGTACCCAAGAAACCTATGGGTACCCGAAAATACCTCTGGGTACCCAAGAAACCACTGGGTACTCTGAAAAAGTCTCTGGGTACCCGAAAATACCTCTGGGTACCCAAGAAACCACTGGGTACTCTGAAAAAGTCTCTGGGTACCCGAAAATATTCCTGGGTACCCAAAAATAACCCATGGGTACCGTGAAACTCACTGGGTACCCGAGAATAACCCATGGGTACCAAATAAAACCACCGGGAAACCCTGGGTACCCAAAAATATTCCTGGGTACCCAAAAAACCACCGGGAAACCCTGGGTACCCAAAAATAACCCCTGGGTACCCGAAAATATTCCTGGGTACCCAAAAATAACCCATGGGTACCGTGAAACTCACTGGGTACCCGAGAATAACCCATGGGTACCAAAAAAAACCACCGGGAAACCCTGGGTACCCAAAAATAACCCCTGGGTACCCAAAAATGTTCCTGGGTACCCGAAAATAACCTATGGGTACCCGAAAAAACCCCTGCTTGCCCGAAAATACCTCTGGGTACCCGAGAAACCACTGGGTACCCTGAAAAAGTCTCTGTGTACCCGAAAAAACCACTGGGTACCTGAAAAAAATACCGGGAAATCCTGGGTACCCAAAAATATTCCTGGGTACCCAAAAAACCACCGGGAAACCCTGGGTACCCAAAAATAACCCCTGGGTACCCAAAAAACGACCGGGAAACCCTGGGTACTCTGAAAAAGTGTCCGGGTACCCGGAAATACCACTGGGTACCAAAAAAACCACCGGGAAACCCTGGGTACCCAAAAATAACCCCTGGGTACCCGAAAAGCGCTTCAAAATCCACAATATTTCACAATTACTCTCGTGACATTCACCGAGACGTGATGTATATTTCTCAAAAACAAAAAAAATTATTCAAAATCGCTCATTTTTTCTATTCATCTCTCTCCAAAGATGTGTGTTCGAAGTGTTGATTCTTAATTACAATTCACTCCTAATAAACCTACCAAACGTTCAACTTCAAATGCCACGCAATCACGGACCTTCTAACAAAAGTCGAATCCGAAGTATGTGAAAGAAGAAACTATGTCAAAGGACCATGGTTAGCTATTCAACTATTATTCATTTCCTTTCAATTGATGGGTTTCCCGATTGCACTTTCATTTTCTAAAGGTTTCATCCTTATACTACAACAATACTTGAATGAGGATAAGGTATAGCGATTTTCTTCTTTTTTTTTTGTTTTTTTTTTTTGATAAAAAACTATTTTCCAGCTACGTGAAAAAGGAGTTGCTCTAGACGAGAACTATAGTGTAGTGAGTTTCTCTCTGAAGCCAGGCAATTATTGATTTTTTTTCAGAGGAAGTTAAATTCAAAGTCAGATTTCATCGTGGAACCTACATGCCGGAATCAACACATTTCGATGAGTAAAGCTAAACCCGCAATAAATTGTTTGTTTTCAAAGAAAAAAAGAAAAAAAAAGTTGTCGGTATGGGGAATCGAACCCGACGTTTCTCACAGTAAAAAAAATTTGTTTATTATGATAAACATATATAATCGATGTGAATTTGAATCAAAAAATCATCACAGAAACGAAAGAAATTTGGTGGTTGTTGTTTTTTAAGTAAGAAAGGATAACATATAAAGTGTTCGGGGGAAGGACTATGAAAGAAAGAGTGGAAACCCTGGCGGAGAGCAGATAAAAACATCTCAATATTAGCAAAAACAACAATAATAAGAGTCCAAAATAAATACATATACATAAATCAAATATATACTTCTAAAATATCGATTTTTAAAAAAAAAATGCAAGCACCCTGAGATTTGAGAACAACTTTTTGGTATAATCAATCGGAATCACCATCTTCACTATATGCATAATTGGCATCGTGCCGTTTCATAAGAGGCGACGCGCCATCCAATCCTCGACTTCGATGATGTTTCGATGTTTGATAAGTGGGTCTTTGAGAGTTGGGCACTCCTCCTCGACCAGCTCCAGACGAACCACTGTGAGATCCAGCTCGGGTGTTGTGTTGTTGTAAAATCGAATGGGCTGGGGAGGCCAAAGACCAACTTTGAAGACGACTTCGAATCTCGGAGAATGTCGGTCGTCGATCCGTATTCTCGTGCCAACATTCGACCATCAGGCTGGAAAATAGGTGATATTATGACTGCAAAATGTGAAATATTACAAAAAAATAACTAAAAATATTGTCCAATTTGTTGGAAATTATTATTATTTTCATTCAAAGAGACACAAAAATGCAGTTTTTGGATTAGAAAAAATTGGTGAAAATAGGTGAAATAGAGCTCCTCAAAGGAGCAGGTAACCCCTAGACAATTCAAAGGCAAAAAAAAGTATCTTTTTTTTACCGCGGTTTTTTAAGGCGGTGTTTGCACACAATTGCGCGAAATTCAAAATTGACTTTTTTTTTTTGTTTTCTTGTTCCAGTTGAGTGTAAATAAGACTAACAGGCAAAAAGAAGTCATCGTGNCAAAAAAAAGTATCTTTTTTTTACCGCGGTTTTTTAAGGCGGTGTTTGCACACAATTGCGCGAAATTCAAAATTGACTTTTTTTTTTTGTTTTCTTGTTCCAGTTGAGTGTAAATAAGACTAACAGGCAAAAAGAAGTCATCGTGGGAAGTGGCAGAGACTGGCATAACATAAACTGGCACATTTTACGACCTTACAGAAAGAATATTCCATGTTGCACAAAATTTGGCAAAAAAATGGAAAAATAACGTTTTATGCGTAATCTGAACAGTTTCAGAGAAAGATATCAGTGTATTGGTTATAAATCGGAATATATTCTTCATTTTCCACACCAAATCAACGGGTTTGCGGATATTTAGCCAATAATATCACGAAATATTTTAAAAATTTCAAAAATATTCTCCCGAAAACTGTGCGGCAAGCGCGCATATTTAGTGTGCGGACCATTGCCATTTTCAGACGCGACAAACTCCTCCCATTTTTGCAGAAACATGTTTTTTCTATTTTGGGAAAGTCCGTAACTAATTTTTTCTGAAGAAAAAATACTATTTTTTTCACTGTGAATTGGGAATAGTGCTTTTTGTTATTTTTCTTATGAGTACTGAAGCCTTCAGTACTCATAGAGAAAGTATTGAAATCTATGTGACTGAAGGGGTTGTTCGGGCTCACTGTAAATTTTTCTTCTTTTTTTTTTTAGTTTTTCTTTTAAATATTTATTCGTTGAGTGAGAAAGTGTGTTTTTATTGCGAACATGCTCGTTTCTTTTCAAAAACAAAAAAATTTTTTTGTTTATACACTCCACGCACACACAGTGACGAAAATTTGTACACTTCCTTTTTGGACAACCCCTTCAAATATGTGCAACACATTTTAAACATTTCTTTTAGATTTTCCTAGAAAAAAAATCGTTAAATCGCTCGAACTAGTTTTTTTGTTTGATGTTAAGTGGAGAAAATTATGGAATCACTTGAACAGAAAACACATACCTATAAATATTTGTCGGACAATTATGCGGGCATTCCAACAAATGTCGATTGGCCACCAATTCGATAACCTGCTGATTATTGGCTCCTTCATAAGGTTGTCGCCCATACGACCAAACTTCCCAAAG
Organism: Caenorhabditis sp. 38 MB-2015; assembly: GCA_900536415.3. Classification (NCBI taxonomy): domain Eukaryota; kingdom Metazoa; phylum Nematoda; class Chromadorea; order Rhabditida; family Rhabditidae; genus Caenorhabditis; species Caenorhabditis quiockensis. The sequence goes on from LR548858.1 coordinate 104,355, forward strand.
GGTAATTCCATACGACCATACGTCCGATGCTTCACTGAATCGACCTTGTTCAATGGATTCCTTCGACATCCATCTGACAGGCATCCACGATCGATGAAGCATTTTGTAGTAATCCGTGTCGTAGCATGTGCGCATCAGGCCGAAATCAGCAATCTTGATAGTGCGATTATCGCCGACGAGACAGTTACGAGTAGCGAGATCGCGGTGAACAAACGACATCGATGCCAGGTACTCCATACCTTGCGCAATCTGAGAATTTCGAAAATAAATATAAGTCCCAAATTTCGTTAGGATAGTACTCACCTGTGTAGCGATATTCAAAAAGTCCGCATTATCCGCATTAATCCTCTCAGCATCATGATCAATATTACTGGGCGCTCTCAATCTCAACAAATCGTGTAAATCACCATGCACCATATACTCGAAAACCGCCGTCAAATTCCCATCAAAATAGCAAACACCAATCAATTTAATGACATTTGGGTGATCAAACGAGGCAACAGTCCGAATTTCTTGCTCCAAACTGGCTCTTTCCGCATTGGTGGCGTCCATTCGACACTTTTTGACGGCGACTGTCATCGACTCGGGCCCAAATAATCCGCTGGTATAGATTCCCGAATGAACCACACCAAATTGACCTTCACCAATGAGCTCGCGAACTGCTAGTTGAGATGGGGCGATTTCGAGAACGCGATAGGAGTTGTCGTCAATTGGCGGTGGGAAATTAGGTGGCAAGTCTACTGGATATGGTGGCGGGCCGAGATGTTGTGTTGAAGGGAGTAGCGACGTCATTTCATGTCCTCCTCCACCTCGCGCCATTATTGGTGTCGATGTCCCGTTCAGCTTTCGATAATACGCAGAGTTGGCCGCACTGTTGATAACCGATGGAGCGTTGGAGCACATCATTGGAATATTGTTTTGACGAGCTTTCGAGGAGGAGGAACTCTTCTTCTTCGCCCGACAACAGCACGCACAGCAGAATAGTAAAAGTAGGAATAGTGAGAAGAACACACCGCCGCACACCACTCCAACTTGCGTCGTCGGGTCCAGCGAATCCCAAAGGGCCGTGATCGACTCCGACACTCCTGCGCCACTCCCACTCGAACCACCTTTGCCACCCGATTTTCCGCCACCACCACCATCATCTGACGAGAGATGCGGATACATGTCCGGCGGGCACTGGGGCAAATCGCAATACTCCTCCTGCCCAAGCGTCGAATAACACCATGGCCGCGATTTTTTACCGCCCGGATTGCGACAATAGTTTTTGGCCGTGTCGAGTTCCGGATATCGGTGAATGTTGTATTCGCGAGCGGTGGATTCTCGCCAACTGGCGCACGTTTTTCCGGTGACCGTTTGTGATGCACTTCCCTCGTATTGGGTTCCACTATTCACATAGCACCAGTGGTTGAGATGACCTCGACGCGTATCCGAGTTCATAGAGTTCTGAAAAAAAGAAACAGTGAAAATGGGGGGAGTGTGTGAGAGTTTGAGGGGTTCGAGAAAACAACGACATTTTTTATGAACTAAGATCAAAATAAATTATGATCAAAAACCATTTTGATAAAATTAGAGAAATAAACTTTTTGGTCGAAAATGTATTTTTTCAGTCGTAAGAAAATTTTTCAGCTGTTATGCAGAATAACTAACTCACCTTATTCTTATTAGCAAAATTCATAACCGGTATACAGTTGGACGTCGACGATAATCGCGAACAAAGCGGGAAGAGGGCTTTCGGTGTGTCGCCGACGAGTTCGTGTTGGGCGGCCATCGCCAATTCCGACGAACATTCATAATTCTGAATCTGATCACAATCGTGTTTGCAAATCGACACAATTTGATTGTTCGAGTCCGAATCGCAAACTTTGTACATGTGATGGCAGGCGACCGCTTCGGATAGTTGTCGACATTCTTGAGAGACGCTGGGCGCGCCGTTGATGAACAGCATGGCTGCGCGAAGATTTCGATCTGGCAAAAGAAAATTGTTAGGTGATGGTAAAGGGTGGTATACATTTTAAAAAGTGTACTATATGATTCTCAGTGAAGCGTTTTTTCATCGTTACAAAAGTTGTTCGTTTAAATTTTTTTGTGGGAAAATTAGACATTTGAAATTCGGTGTCATTCATAATTGGACTAGTGACAATCACAGTTCAGTTTAAAGGGGGGGGGGGTGGCACCAAAAAATAAGTTGTGTTCAAATTAAAGAGTATTAAAACCACTAAAGGAATTTTTGCCGGAAGACCTAGTATTCGAGAAAATTGAATATAACAATTTTTTGAACGTATACATGGGTAGCAAAGATGTGCAGGCTATTAATATATGATAGTGTATAATAATAATGCATTTTTGGGGGTTGAAAATAATATGCACTCTATTAATAACGATTCTAGCTCGGAACAATTAGCAATGTTCTTGGGATTCTATGACTCGGAGACATTCTGATCGAAGTCTACGAGGGTTTTCGCTATTAATTTTTCGTAAATCGTTTTCCTTTCTCAACTTTGACGTGCGTTGCGGTTGTGCGTCGCGTGTTTTTATACGTGAGGCGCCTCGAACCGGGTAAATTTGATCTCATATATTCAACTAACCAATATCATACATCTCCTCTCGACTCTCATTCGTCATCATCACAAACTTATTGGACAAATAGCTACGACAGGCCTCTCCACGATACGGCACACAATCGCCCACTCGGTATTTGATACCATCCAACCATCGCTCCGACACTCCGGCTGACTCAAAATTCGGCCCGGCCGCACCATCCGGCACTCGATACAGGTCCGCATCCTCCTCATCCGGCAAGCGACCGCGATCCATCAGCTCGTAATCTTCGTACTCGTCGAAATTCTGTTGTTGTTGATGTTTCTGCTGCTGCTTTTTTGAGCTCTTTTTTAACGAATCCGGCACGTTGTTCACCTGCAACATGGGCATTTTTTGAATGAATGAATGAATGACTAAAGTAGACCAAAAACTTAGTATATACACATATTCAAAAAATGGGTGGTAAAATATGCAAATTACCCACATATAGTAGTATGTTATGAGTAATTTTATTGGTGAGAAAAAAGGGGGCTTCCTCTTTTTTTTTTGGTTCACACCACAAAGCACCCAAACCAAAAATAAATTATAACAATTCGCCAAAGCAAATTGATGATTCTCCATTTTTGGGGGGATAAATTGGATGGGTGGGAGAAATACAGCCACCACCCCGCCAGATGCTCTAATCAATCAAAGGGGAAGAAGAAGAAGAAGAAGGGACGAGATGATGTCGAAAACAACGAAAAAAAGGACACACACACATACAGATTTGAATATAATCTGATTTATTCACTTTTACCATGACACATTGGATTGGATTTTGTGGTGGTGGGTGGTGGTGGTGGTGGTGAAGAGGGTGAGCACACTTTGGCGGACACCGACAAAAAGATTAAATATTTGGTGAAAAATTGGGAAGAGTGCTAGTTTTGAGAGAAAAATCATTAGTATTTTAGGGTTTTAGAATTTTTGAAAAAAAAAAATGAACTTTGACAATAAGAAAGGAAATTTCAAGATGTAATATTCTAAATGTGATGGAACTTCCCATCATGGAAGGTTAGATTTTGGATTTTGGCTTCAAAAATTTTAAAAACGCGAATTTTCAATACTATTTTTTCAATGATTGAGTCCGTTTTGTGACCCAAAGTGTCCAAATTAGTATGATTTTTACGGGTGTTTTTGAACATTCAAGTTAAAACTCAATTTTTAGCACCCAACTGAAAAACTGGGAATCAAAGGGGCTAAAATGAGCCAGCAATACCAAAATCGGGCTTTCTACTCTAAGTTAGAAGTTCTCGTTGCCAAAATCGTTATATTCTGTGTTCAAAATTTGCCACGTGAATTCTTCAATACCTCTTCGAAGTTTCATTTTTCAAAAAACACCTAATTTTGGGCAGAACATACAGAACTCTTCTCAAAAACTCAGTTTCAGAGTGAAAATAATCAGTTAAATGGTCAGGCTCCTCACGGTACTGTAATATAAGAAGCCAACTAGTTTTTTATTCCAAAAGCTGTCCAAAAATCTCTCAGCCATGTCAAAAAAGGAACCCTCTCGACTAAAAATTCTTGACACGTCTGTCAGAAAATAGTTTCTTTTCTTCGCTAAAACGAATAAATATAATATATAACTGGCCATAAATAACAAAATGATAAGGAGAAGAAAAGCGATGGGGAGGCACAATCAGGAGTCTTCTGATAAACTCCCAAAAAAAAAAGTGGCCAATTTGATTGGGAGGAAAATGAAGAGGGGAAAGGACACGAATAGATAAAACGAAAAAGTGGGCAGATGTTCGACTACTACAGTACTTTGAACTTTTTCTCGCAATTTCTAAAGAATTCTTCTTGGGTGGTCCGTGATGTAATTGCGCAGGTGCAAACTTGTATAGAATGCAAGTTTTCACATACAAAAATTTTAATTGGTTTTGGTTGCTTCAAAACTTCAATACATCTATTTAAAAGAAATAATAACAAAATATAAACGAGGAAAAAATAGCCCCAAAAAATGAGACAAGAAATGAAGAGATAAAGAGGCGAGATAGTATGGGAAAGGTAGAGGGCGCAGAGATTATTGAGGTGTCTGCTAAAAGGGACACCATCCCCTTCTAAACAACACACACACACACACACCATCAAGTGATCCATCAAATACGAGCTGACATTATCGACCCACCAATGTGGGTGGATGAAATAGTGGGTGATGGGTAGAGGGTAACAGACGATTTTTAGAACAGAAAATGAATTTGACCCAAGTTTGATATCCGAGAAATTGAGGACTTTGTCGGAAATTTGAGAAAAATTCTGAAAACCTGAATTTTTGGCCAATATAAACGTGAATTTTCGAAGCAAAAATTCTCCAATTTCTGCTCTCAATAATTTGGAAGTGAAATTTAGGCAAAAACATTAAAACCATATCTTCAATTCTAATTTTTCAGCGACCAAACCTTGCTTATTCGACACGTGGATTTTAAGCAACAGTTGGAAACTCTGAAATTTCGACGCTATGCTCGAAAAAATTCCGAATTTCTAAAGAAAAATCGAGTTCTTGTAAACCAAAGTTGTGAAAAATCAGTCATTTTCAGATCAAAATTGATCACTTTTTGCTGAAATTTTACTAACTATAGCTAAAACCCACAAAATTTCGAGTAAGTGGATTTTCGATTTCAAACTTTGCCGCGCGAAAAAAAAAACGTGGGAAATACTGCAGTAAATTTTAAAAAGAAAATGTTTAAATCTGGATTTTTCGTCGAAAAATTCAGAATATAGATATTGTGGTTGAGAAAATTCGGATTTTTCTCAAAAAAAAAAACTGAACTCTCAACGTCATGAGTTCTTCAAAATTTCAGCATTCGCTACCAAAATGTGTCAAAAAGTAACATGAAAATATCGATATTGTTGATAAAAAATCACAAATAACGCCAATGAGCATTCGTCAGTTTTGTCTAACTATCCTTACCAAGTAACCAGAGCTAAAATCTACAAAATGAAAAAAAAAAAAACTATACAACCTTCTCAAAAGTGAGTGAGCTAAACACGAAAAGGCGAAAAATGATAACGAAAGAGAAAAAAAAGAAACCCGGACCAATTTGTCAAAAGGTTCTTTTTGTTTCGGGCCGAAGTCTCGAAAAAAAGTTGGCAAAAAGAACAAAAACAAAACGCGTCGAGACAAGAGAGATGGAGAGACGAAGTGCAACAAATAACAGAAAAGCGGTTGTGAATGGGATTTTGTGATTTATGAGGCGAGCAATAACCCCGTACAGCTCAAAAAGAGCACCGAGGCGTCGGGATTTTCTCAGTTTTGCTAGAAATTTCGCCTTTTTTATGTCATTTTTTGACGATTTCTTTACAAAAATCAGTAGTTTTGATTTAAATTCACATTTTTCAGCAAAAAAAGTGTGAAACAAGCTGAAAAACTGTATTCAAAAAACGATATACGTGAACAAATGGAGAGAAATTTCGATCTTTCCGCATTTTTTAACAATTTCTGAGATTCATTGAAGGTTTCAAAATTAATCTTCGTTTGTTTTCAGTAGAAAGGGCTGAAAAATTGTCATAGATTTCTATCTACTGTGGAATTCTCATTATTTCTTATCAGTATAACCTATTTCTGATGTTTTTGAGCCATTTTCTGGATTACCAGTGTAAAATTAAGAACTTATAGTGGTTAAGAAGAGAGAGAAATCTGTACTTTTTCGAAAATAGAGAGTCTCACAACGATAAGCGTTTTTTTTTCTATGGTCCGAGAATAGGAGGTTTATAGAATTAGAAAATTGCGAATGTCACAGTGATCTGAAACTCAATTTCGCATATTTCGAAATCTATACGAATATTTCACAATCATCAGCTCGTCTTCCAAGAATGGAAACAAAGAAGGGGAGGACGAGAAGAAGACGACAACATTGACAATTTTTTCAATTTACAAATTCAGACGCGCTCAGCTGTATGTTACCCCTACTCAGTTAATGATGAGAAACGGAAAACATTTGGGAGGGAGAAGGTGGTGGACACATCAAATGATGTTAAATAGTACGAATCAGACAAAAAAAAAGAAAAGAAAAAAGAAACTGACCCTTAGAATACTTGTCGTGTTGACAGATGCGGCTGAATTTGAGACAATGCATTGATAATATCCGCTATCGAGCACGTCGAGATTCTGAATTATTAGACGAGATGACGATTCTTTGTTACGTATTCGAACACGTTTCGATTTTTCGACTGGTGCATTGTTTTTTAGCCACCTGGAAGAATAATTTTGGTTGTAGGAGGAGTTTAGAAGAAAAACTGGGGATTCAAACGGAAAAATAAGATTTTTTTATTGGAGAAGAGTTTTTTGTTCTCTGAAAGTTCTCTAGTTTCCTGGAAAAAATAAAAATTTGATTTTCAAAAAATAAATCTCGCGGTTTGCAATAGAGCGAACAAGCACGCTCTCAATTTTCTGCGAAAATTTATTTTTCAACTTCAAAAACTCACATAAAATTCAACGGCTGTGTTCCAATCGCCTCACACTTGAATCGAACATCATTTCCCGAATCCTTGGTCAAATTTTGAAACTTCGACGTCAATCGAATATACGGCCTTTGGCCAGTCGAAGTACCCTCCATTCTACAAGAAGAAAAAATTGTTGGACAGAAAAAAAAATTGATAATACAAATTTGAATGGACCAGATGTTTGGAATTTTGGCGGTAGATCAAATGTAGGTTTTTTTTTCTCTTTTTGGTTGAAAATCTTCAGGTTTGAAAAACGAAAAAATATTGATCAAGAAAGAAAAATGGCGTGGGTTGGTGGATAAATGGTGTGAGATTGGCAAATAATAACACATCTTGGATGGCATATTCCAAGTGCATATAATAAGCAGAAGACAAATAACAGACATGGCGGGAATGCCAAGTTAATTGGAGTAGGATACGAGATTATGATGTGCGAGAAAACAAAACAACTTTGTAGGAAATTGACGAGATTCGATAGACTTTCTGACAAAAAATAAAGTTTCGGATGGTTGGGGCCAAACTATAAGGTATTCTAAAATATTCACTTTTCACCAAAAATCTTGAAGTAAAGCTAAAAAACTTACAAACTTGAATATTTATCCGTAAACCAAAAAACTTCATTTTTTTGAAGCTAAGATTCTTTCAGTGCTCCAAAAAAAATTTTGCAAATCATGTAAAAAGGTTAGAAAAAAAATAATTGAGAGGCTGAATATTAGCAAACTAAGGTTTGGTTGGAATAACTGCATTTTACAAAAGAAAATATTAGTAGATCTGATAGAGAATATCTAAATTCAAATTTTTCTGATGATAATTTTCCTGAAACTATAAGGTAATGAAGTATTAAAAACCCCTAAAATGTTTATTTTTCACCAAAAAGAGAAAAAATGAAGCTATAAAATTCAAAACTTAGAGATACCTCTGAAAAAAGGAGAATAAATGAATAGAATCGGTGAATTTTTAGTGTAAAGTTCAAAGCTGAAAATTTAGCAATAGAGATTTCTAAGAAAAAATCACAAGAAATCATGTGAAAAAACTAGAAATAGATCACTGAACGGTTAAAATGAGAAAACTAAGATCTTTTTTGATAAATAGCATTTTACAAAAGAAAATTATAACAAACTTGATAAAGAATATCAAAATTAAACATTTGAATGCTAATTTCCCGAAAATTCCCTAAACCCCCTGATATCCCTATTGGCGAATAATATTTAAAAATTCAAAAACCCTTACAGCGAAAAAGTGACAAAAAGACATTTACATTCAACCGCCATATACACACGCAACCCAATTCTAAGCTCATTACTCATTTTGTCAACTACTAGGAGTCTCTCTCTATTTCGCGCGCAGAAAAGTGACAAGTCTTGAAGTGAAAAAGACAATGAGAGACGGACGTCCCAGCCCATTTCCTATTCATATTATCCTTTTTCGCACAAAATGCAATTTTCCGAGGAACGAAATACGAAATTGAAAATGTTGTTGTAGTGTAGTTGTACATTTTCATGTCACATATATCTAAAAAATTCATAGGAAAAAGTTTTAAAATTCATTGGTATCTAGATAGTAGACAAAAAATTAAAAAATATATACATAGAACAATAGGTTCAAGTATCAATCAGATGCCTTCCAAGTGTACTTAATAATCGGATTTATTATACCATATATACATGTATTCTAACATCTGCTCATTAGACAAATACATACTTGAATATATATTTTTTAAAAATAATAAAAATAAACTCACCCATCTTGCTCTTCAGGCTCCATTGTTGTGCTCATTTTAAGTCTAGAAATGGGAATATGAGAAGGAGAAGAAGAAAAACAAGGAATCGTACAATTTTAAATACTGAAATTAATTAGAAATAGGAAACCGGAAGTATATGATTATGCTTGCATGAAAAAAAAAACAAAAGTATTTATTAGGAATTGTGGGCTGCAGCGATACACACAGTTAAGAGTAGTGGTAGCGTCTTGGCTTGTCACCCGTCAGGCTAGGGTTCGATTCCCAGCTAGGGCGAAAAAATTTGTTTTTATTTTTTTTTGAAATAATGATAATAATTTGAGTTAAGAGACAATAAATAAGAACACAATGAAAACAACATTTGTCAAAAAGAAACAAGTAAAGTATCTTTGGCTCTCTCTTTCTCTCTCGCACTAAATCACAATTTGAAGAGCCCCCCAAAAAGTTGGTAGGAAAATGATGATGAAGATTGATTGTGCGGACACCATAAACGAGATAGCATATGAAATATGGAGGAATAGGGTGGACACGGGGAGCGATTCGAGAATTTCGAAATGTTTTGTTGCTTTTTGGTTGAAAAATATTGATTCAGAATTTGGGAGGAATACTGTGGTTTTCGGAATTGTGTGCATTTTGTCGTAGAATTAGGTGTGTTGTAGTTTTTGCCGCCAAAATGACAAATTCAAAAATTTTCAACCTCAATTTTTTTTGATCTCAAGGACGATGTGAGTTATATGTTCCTTTAAAATTATTTTTTTTTGGCGCCAAAAATTTTCGTATTTGAAAATTGGTTTAGGGTTCGTTTGGCTTAAAGGTTATGTTTCTTTAAAATTCGAAAATTTCAAGCTCATTTTTGGCGCCAAAAATTTAAGAATTTGAAATTTTTTATTTAGTTCAATTGGCTTGAAGTCCATGCTCCTTTAAAGTTCGAAAATTTCAAGCGTAATTTTTCTACTGAAAAAATTCTATTATGTGAGCTATGTCCCTTTTAATTTTTTTTTGCCGCCAAAAATTTTCGAATTTTAAAGGAACATACTCCTTAAGCTCGTCTTACTGTCCAAGTTCATGTTTTGGCGCCAAAAGTTTTCGCATTTTAAATTATTGAATACGGTTTGCAACACCCAAAAAGGTCTATGTTCCTTTAAACTTTCAGGCTCAATTTGGCAAGGTATACTGTACATCAGATCTCACGACAAATTGCACACATTTTCTCAAAAATCAAACTGAAAAGGTACTGTGCTACTATCATCAAAACTTCAAAAAAAAAGTAAAGCCTAGATATTTTTAATCCGACAAAAAAAATGAGCAAACATACTCAACAATATTTACCTACATAGATCAGCTACAGTACTCTACTCTAGCTACAGTACCCTACAGTACCACCCAGAAATTATCAACAAAAGAAAAACGGGCATAAAACGCTCATTACAAGGTCAATAAATTATAAGTCGATATATTATAATAAACTGGTAGTTAGTAGTAACTCGAAAAAGATGAGAGACAGAGAGAGAGTGTGGAGATAAGAGAGACGGAGAGGGGGAGAGAGAGAGAGGATGAGTGACAGACAGACGGGAGGAGGAGGGAAAGAGGGAGAAGATAGGTCAACTATTGTCAAGTACATTATGTAACATTTTTGAGATTGATTGATTTTCAAAATTTTGAGAACTGACATTCAGATGGACACATACTTCCTGCATTCACCGGGTTACTGTAGGTTTTTGGAGAGGAAACCGCAGAAACAGTAGACTTGACGACGATTTGCAGAATCTATGAATAGATTACTGTAGGTGTTATAAAACACCAGATTTGACGATAAATAGCACAAAGATGTATTGAAACAAGTAATGTTGAGAATTTACTAGAAATGTAGAGAATTGTCGTGAAATGACAAGAAATGTGGAAAAATGATATCACATAATGCTGAAAAATAACAAAAAAAACAGGCGGAAGTTCACTAAAATGTCAGAAAATATCCAGATATGTTGAGAAATGATAAGAAATGTGAAGAAATGTCGAAAATTGTAGAAAAATGACGAAAATTTTTTTCTAAAATGCAGCAATCAACTAAAATATCTCGAAAATACCCTAAAACGCTGGAAAATATCCAGATACGTCAAGAAATGACAAGAAATGTGGAGAAATGATCTCAAAAAATCCTAAGAACTATCAAGAACAAGAAATGTATCAAAAAATCTCGAAAATTTCCTAACATGTCGAGAAATGACAAGAAATGTGATGAAATGACAATAAATGTAGAGAAATGATTTTTAAAAATGCTGAAAAATAACAAAAATTGTTTTAAAAAAACATCGAACATTTCCTAAGATGTCGGAAAATATCCAGATATGTCGAAAAATGACAAAAAATGTTGAGAAATGACAATAAATGCGGAGAAATGATCTCAAAAAATCCTAAGAACTATCAAGAAATGTGTCAAAAAATCTCGAAAATTTCCTAACATGTCGAGAAATGACAAGAAATGTGAATAAATGTCGAGGAATGTAGAGAAATAACCAGAAATGACAAGAAATGTGGAGAAATGTTGAAAAATGATGTCACAAAGTGCTGAAAAACAACCAGAAATTTTATCAAAAATATCGCAGACTTTCTAAAATGTCGGCTAATATTCAGAAATGTAGAGAAATGACAGAAAATGTAGAGAAATGACAAGAAATGTAGAGAAATGATAGGAAATGTAGAGAAATGACAAGAAATGTAGAGAAATGATCTCAAAACATCCTAAGAAATATCAAGAAATGATTCAAAAAATCTCGAAAATTTCCTAACATATCGAGAAATGACAAGAAATGTAGAGAAATGACAAGAAATGTAGAGAAATGATCTCAAAAAATGCTGAAAAATAACCAGAAATGTTATTGAAAATATCGCAGACTTCCTTAAACGTCGACTAAAATTCAGAAATGTTGAGAAATGACAATAAATGTCAAAAAAAAAGGTGAAAAAGTCTGAAAAATAACAGAGTTGTGTAAGAACTTTGAAAAATGTCGAATATTTCCTAAAGAATCGGAAAATTTCCCAAGGTACTGTAGATACTTCTCTTCAATCTCTCCATATATTTCTAAAAAACACAAAAAAAATTATGTCAATATTTGTGTAAACGCTCGTCTCATTTTCCGTTCGACATACAGTAATCCTATTATGATGGTTTTGTAGTAGATATATCTATATTCATTTCCATATATTTAATTATAATAATTATAAAATAGAGACAGACAGGCAGAAAGAGATATCCAGATGGTTGTTGGGAGAGAGGGAGTAGGGTTCCCATATCCATCATTTGTTTTTGGGAGTGTTTCATTTAATTGGGTGGAGGGATAATTTAAGGAGAAGAACAAATAGAGATGAGATGACCAGATTTATGGAGTCAGATGGAGCAGGAATCTGAGAGCCACGTGGATAGGGTTTCAAACTTGATGGATAGGCTTCTGAAGTTTAGTGATGTTTTCAGAAGTATCTGGAAATTCTACAGTGATTCTGAAAATATTCTGAAGTTCAGTGAAGTCTTCAGAAGCATCTAGAAGATATTCAGAAGTGTAGGAGAACTTCTGAATCTCATGGATAGGCTTCTGAAGTTCAGTGAAGTCTTCAGAAGCATCTAGAAATTCTACAGAGATTCTGAAAATATTCTGAAGTTTAGTGAAGTCTTCAGAAGCATCTAGAAGTTCTACAGAGATTCTGAAAATATTCTGAAGTTCAGTGAAGTCTTCAGAAGCATCTAGAAGTTCTACAGAGATTCTGAAAATATTCTGAAGTTCAGTGAAGCCTTCAGAAGTATCTGGAAATTCTACAGTGATTCTGAAAATATTCTGAAGTTTAGTGAAGTCTTCAGAAGCATCTAGAAATTCTACAGAGATTCTGAAAATATTCTGAAGTTTAGTGAGGTCTTCAGAAGCATCTAGAAGTTCTACAGAGATTCTGAAAATATTCTGAAGTTCAGTGAAGTCTTCAGAAGCATCTAGAAATTCTACAGAGATTCTGAAAATATTCTGAAGTTTAGTGAAGTCTTCAGAAGCATCTAGAAATTCTACAGAGATTCTGAAAATATTCTGAAGTTTAGTGAAGTCTTCAGAAGCATCTAGAAATTCTACAGAGATTCTGAAAATATTCTGAAGTTTAGTGAGGTCTTCAGAAGCATCTAGAAATTCTACAGAGATTCTGAAAATATTTTGAAGTTTAGTGAAGTCTTCAGAAGCATCTAGAAGTTCTACAGAGATTCTGAAAATATTCTGAAGTTTAGTGAAGTCTTCAGAAGCATCTAGAAGTTCTACAGAGATTCTGAAAATATTCTGAAGTTTAGTGAAGTCTTCAGAAGCATCTAGAAGTTCTACAGAGATTCTGAAAATATTCTGAAGTTTAGTGAAGTCTTCAGAAGCATCTAGAAGTTCTACAGAGATTCTGAAAATATTCTGAAGTTTAGTGAAGTCTTCAGAAGCATCTAGAAGTTCTACAGAGATTCTGAAAATATTCTGAAGTTTTTTTCGACATTTATCATCACTTCTCAATTCTAGACTATTCTGAACAGTAGTCCTGAAAGGTTCTATCTGCATTTTTAAACATTTATTGTCATTTCCCTACATTTTTTGACATTTCTCATCATTTCGTGTCATTTCTCTGCATTTTTCAACAAATTACTTCAGAAACAATATGAAAAAAGCTATCTTCTTCGCTCCACCGCACACCGGAAAATTGTGTACTTCTCTCGGAGAATATATATATACTGGGCCCATTCAAAAGAAAAAACTCACGACGAATTTCCATATCGTAATCCATCATTATCGGCCGGTTCCACCACAATGTCGTCATCATCGGGACGTGGTGACATGTATGTCCTGAAAAACTTTTTTTTTTTTTAGAAATAGTAAAAAAAAGTACGAATTTTTTCAATTCAGACGAGAGACCAGAATATTTCATGTGAATGCTACTAAAAAGAGGCGAAGAGCATATAAAGTGCAACCCTCCCCGTTTTTTTTTGGCACATTTTTAGCAGCAGAGAGGTGCTAAAATTGGATGGGTGAAAATGGTTTCGAAACCAGGTGAAAATCATAGGCAGGTGATCTTCTTCTAAAAATGAACGAAAAATCCAAATTTTTCTTATCATAAAAATGAAATGTAGAGAAATGCCGAGAAATGACAAGAAATGCCAGGAAATGACAAGAAATGACAAGAAATGCTGAGAAATGCCGAGAAATGACAAGAAATGCCGAGAAATGCCGAGAAATGACAAGAAATGCCAGGAAATGACAAGAAATGACAAGAAATGCCAGGAAATAACAAGAAATGACAAGAAATGCCGAGAAATGACCAGAAATGTCAATAAATAACAAAAATTGTGGGAAAATTACGAGAAATGTGAGAGAAATGCTTGAAATATTCGGAGAATTTATCGAAAATTGTTGAGAAATGACAAGAAATGCCGAGAAATGACAAGAAATGTAAAAAAAGAGGTTGAGAAAAGTCAAGAAACAGCGAAAATTCGAGGAAAATTACGAGAAATGTCGATGAATGCAGAGAAATGATTGAAATATTTGAAGAATTTATCGAAAAATGTTGATAAATGACAAGAAATGTGGAGAAATGTCGAAAAATTACGAGAAGTGTCGGGAAATGCAGAGAAATAACCAGAAATGTCAAGAAATAACGAAAATTCGAGGAAAATTACGAGAAATGTTGAGAAATGACAAGAAATGTGAAGAAATTAAAAAAAAAAATCAGGTGAAAAAAATTGAGCAGCTGAAAATCTCAATTTTTCTCGTCCAAAGAATACACACATAATAAAAATGAAAAATGAAGATGAAAAATGTGGAGAAATGCCCTTTTGACAAAATTTGTTTATGCTGTTATAGAAGCGGATTAAAACGAAAACGAAGAAGCAGAAGAGGGCAAAGGGAAAACCGGATTAGATGGACGGAATTTGTAAACTTTTTCCCATGGTAATTTTACTCTCTGAGATTTGGCTCTCTTTGCACGAAAAATGTCGAAAAATGCAAAGAAATGACGTGAAATGTAGAGAAATGACAAGAAATGTCAAAAAATATGTATAAAAATTACCAATAATGTCAAAAAATACTGATTATCTAACGAAATGTCCTCTCAGAAAAAGGTAAGAAAAGTCGAGAAATGCTGAAAATTGTAGAGAAATGTCGTAAAATGTAGAGGAATGACAAGAAATGTCAAAAAAAACTCGAGAAACGTCAGAGAAAGCTTAGAAAAGTCGAGTAATGCTGTTAGAAATTGTCTACACATGACGAGAATTGTCAAAAATAACCAGAAATGTCAGAAAAAGCTCAAGAAACGCTGAGAATTGTCGAAAAATGTCAACAAAAAAACACAATAAATGTCGAAAATATATTGAGTTTCCTGTTCTTTCCGATATTTTTTGTTAATTTGCGAGAAATGTATAGAAATGACGAGAAATGACATGAAATGTAGAGAAATGACAAGAAATGTCGAAAAATGTCTTAATTGGTCTGTCTTAAAGTAATCTGAGATTCGTGTGAAGTTGAAAATCGATTTGAAATAAACTAAAAGTCGAAAAAAAAGCATCGGAAGAATATTTAGTATATATGAATATATAATTTTGAAATCATCATCCTCATCTTTTTTCTTTTTTTCTTTTTTCTTTTTTTTTAGAAAAAAATGAAAAGTGAATTTGTCGGGAGTGGAACTCAATTTATATTTCGCAACATATGGATATAGAAAAATAGAATGTTAGTGGATTTTTGGTGGAGACTTCAGAAGCATCTAGAAAATATCCAGAAGTGTAGGAGAACTTCTGAATTTCATGGATAGGCTTCTGAAGTTCAGTGAAGTCTTCAGAAGCATCTAGAAGTTCTACAGAGATTCTGAAAATATTCTGAAGTTCCCGGAAGTCTTCAGAAGCATCTAGACAATATCCAGAAGTGTAGGAGAACTTCTGAATCTCATGGATACGCTTCAGAAGTTCAGTGAAGTCTTCTGAAGCATCTAGAAGAAATCCAGAATTGTAGGAGGCTTCTGAAATGTTCAGAAGTATTTAGAAATTTTACAGGGATTCTGAAAATGTTCCGAAGTTCACAGAAGTCTTTAGAAATATCTGAGGTATTCCTGAGGTATTGAAAAACTTCTGATACTTGTGGAAAAACTCCTGAAGGCTTCTAAAACCATCTGAAACCTTCAGAAGTATCTAGAAGTTATTCAGAGATTCTGAATTTATTCAGAAGTTCTCGAAAACCTTCAAAAAAACCTAGAATATATCCAAAAGTATAGGAGACCTTTGGAATCCCATGGATAGACTTCTGAAAGCTTCTGAAAAAGTCTAAAATATTCAGAAGTGTTTACAAAGTCTACTGAGATTCTGAAGACATTCTGAAGTTCACTGGGGGTTTCAGAAGAATCTAGAAGACTTTCAGAAGCGTAGAAGAACTTCTGAATCTCATGGATGAGCTTCTGAAACACTGTGGAACCGTCATCTAGAAGATCTCCAGTAATTCAGAAGATATTCTGAAGTTCACTGAAGTCTTTAGAAACATCTAAAAGCTTTTCAGAAGTGTTGAAAAACTTCTGAATCCCATTGGTAAGCTTCTAAAAGCCTCTGAAACAGTGTCAAATGTTCAGAAGATTCTAGAAGAGTAAAAGAACTTCTGAATCGCATGGTTAACCTTCTAAAGTGTCTGAAAACCTTCAGAAGCAACGAAAAATTCAGAATCTGTCAAAAAAGACGGCAAAATTCAATTGCTTTCTTAAAAAATGCACACAGAGCAAGAAAAAAAGAATTCGTGGTATTCTGCCTCTGACACGGAGGGAAGCAGTGTTCAAAAACTGGAAGGCATATGTGTGTGTGTGCACTCGAAAAATCCTATTAGATTACTTATATTATGTATGTGGTAGCTGGTTGGAGAATGAGAAAAGACGAAATCCTCTCCCCTCAACAACAAGCCACCTCTAATTAGAAGAAATATATTATTTTTGGTGGTGCGCGCGGGTTTCGAGCATGAAAAGAACGGGACAAGAGCATTCATTCTTCCTCGAACAATGAAAGTTTTCGCGAACAATGGCAAAATTCGTCGATTTTTCATATATGAATAGCTAGTGAAATTTGAATGAGACGCAGAAATTCATGAAGCAGTTAACGACAATTAGAGAGGAGTAGAGATAGGAGAGTATGGCCGAGTGGTTAACGCGTCTGCCTCTCGATCGAAACAGAGCTCTGGTTCGATTCCCCATTGCGCCAAGGAAATGTTTTTTCTTTTTTCAAAAATTCAGAATAAAACAAAGTACTAGTATACTCTTTTATTTTTCGTCCAATTTTCTCACAAAATGTGGTTGTTCATTGGAGTGTGATATATTAGTACATATATTCAAAAAAAAAGTATAAAAGAAGGGTTCAGGAACAAGTTGTACATAATCCGATAATTATGAGCGGAACGTTCTTTTTTGATTGGGAACAGAATGAAAAGATTTATTGGGGTGAGAAGGGGAAATTTTGAAATTGTCAAGATTTGGGAAAATAAAAGAATTTTAAAAAAGTTATTTTTAAATTTTTTTGATGGTTTTTTTTTCTTGAATCACAAAAAATTCAAAAACATACATGAAAAAATGTTCGAAGACAAAAAAATAAGGTCAAAAAACCACGTGGAATTTTGAAAAGCTATTTTTTAAGTCAACATTTTAAGAGAAATAGATCTTCAGACTGAAAATTACTAGATTTTTATGTCGAAAATCAGGATTGAGGTAAAATCCAAAAATTATTTGTGGAAAAGGTGAAATTATTTTGTGATTTTTCAAGTCAAAATTTTAAGAGAAAGATAATTTAAGGCTAAAAATTACCAGATTTAAAGCCAATAACCAGATTTCAGGAAAAAATGTTTTGTTAAAAATGAATTTTTCATCTCAAAAAGGTATCTTTTGGCTGGTAGATTACAAAATCCGTAATAATAATAATGAAAATTGGAAAAACAAACAAAAAAGTTGGTATGTATGTATATCTATGCATGTATACATATCTTCTTCTTCTTTTTCTCTATATCTTATTACATTATATTATTGTGTTCAAGAGTATGCTCAAAAATTGAACAACAAAACAATGCAAATAAGGAAGGTAAAAAGGGGAAGTATGGAAGAGAGGAGAAAGATATGTTCAAAACATAATAACAACAAAGAGAACAATAATCTGTGGCGGTCGCCGAAATAGAAAAAGAGTTACAAAATTACTCGAGCGGAAAAATCACTACAAATGTACTTATTAGGTGGAAAATGAGAACATTGGTATGAGTTTGTATGAGGAGCTCGGGGAAAAAACGGCAAGTGTGTCGCAAGGCTTTTCCCTTGTCGCAAACTTGCGACACATTTTTTCTGGCGCAAGGGTGTTGCAAGCCGTGCAGTAGTTTTGCTGCTAGATGTCGCAAAGCTTGCGACTATTGGCGCAAGAACACCGCAAGCCTTGCGACAGCCGAATGTCGCAAGTTTGCGACAAATTGCCGCAAGTTTGCAACAAATTGCCGCAAGTTTGCAACAAACTGTCGCAAGCTTGCCGATTTTTCCCCGAGAGGTTACCAAAATGTAGAGAAATGACAATTAATGTCAAAAAAAGCGGAGCAAACTCTTAATTGAACATCTAAAAACTCCAAAATATTTCTAAAATGTCGAGAAATGACAAGAAATGTGAAAAAATGTAGAGAAATGACAATTAATGTCAAAAAAAAGCGGAGCAAACTCTTAATTGAACATCTAAAAATTCCAAAACATTTCTAAAATGTCGAGAAATGACAAGAAATGTGAAAAAATGTCAAGAAATGACAATTAATGTCAAAAAAAAGCGGAGCAAACTCTTAATTGAACATCTAAAAATTCCAAAACATTTCTAAAATGTCGAGAAATGACAAGAAATGTCAAAAAATGTCGAGAAATGACAATTAATGTAAAAAAAAGCGGAGCAAACTCTTAATTGAACATCTAAAAACTCCAAAACATTTCTAAAATGTCGAGAAACGACAAGAAATGTCAAAAAATGTCGAGAAAAGACAAGAAATGTTAAAAAAAGCGGAGCAAACTCTTAATTGAACATCTAAAAACTCCAAAACATTTCTAAAATGTCGAGAAACGACAAGAAATGTCAAAAAATGTCGAGAAAAGACAAGAAATGTTAAAAAATGTAGTGAAATGACCAGAAAAGTCAAAAAATGCAGAGAAATTTTTTTCAATTGGTTGTGCAGCTTTTCTGGAGTACTGTTCAGAAATATCTAGAAATTTTCTAACATTTCTAAAATGTCGAGAAATGACCAGAATTGTCAAAAAATGTTACAGTTATTAGGTGTAAAATGAGAACCTTGGGATATGAGTATGTATAGGAAGGTTTAAAGGCACGGGGTTCTAATTTTGGAGTTGAAAAATGACAATAAATGTCAAAAAATGTCCTGAAATGACCAGGAAAGACAAAAAATTCTACAGTCATTAGGTGGAAAATGAGAACACTAGTATGAGTATGTTTAGGAAGGTTTAAATGTTCAGGGTTTTCTAATTTTGAGATCGAAAAATGTCGAGAAATGACAATAAATGTTAATAAATGTAAAGAAATGACAATAAAAGTCAAAAAATGCGGAGAAAACTTTCTAATTGGCGGTGCAAGTTCTCTGGACTACTGTTCAGAACTATATAGAACTTCTAAAGTATTTTCAAAATGTCGAGAAATGACAAGAAATGTCAAAAAATGTAATTAAATGTGTTGAAATGTGAAAAAGTGTTTTTTTTTTCAATTGGGTTCAAAACATTTTTGGAACTAGTTTTTAACAGAACCTTAGCCAAAACATGTAAATTGTCGGTTGCTCAAAAATTCCTATAACCAATTCTCGAAGAAACCAAACTAAAACAGCAATTAAGTTGAAGTACGGCCAATCTCCTCTCTACTTACTTTCGCACTAAAATCAAAAATTGAAGTCTTCCTTTTTATTCTCCTAATGTAGTACCCCTCTTCACTTCAGATTCTGAAGTTCAAAAACCATATGTCTCCAAAATCAGAAACAAGTCAAAAAAAAAAACAATTTATTGGGAAGAATTCGCGAAATCACCCAAAAAATGCGGAAAAATGAGAGAAACTGGACAAAGAGAGAGACTAATTTGAATTGTCAGTTTCACTAATTTGAACTTTTTTTTTTGATTTGCAAATTTTTGGGATTTTTTGGATGGGTGTTAAATCAGGTGATGTGACCGACGTTTAACGGGTTTTGTTGCTTGGTATATTTTCTAATTTGAAAAAATTTAAGAATTCAAATCTAAGTTTTGAACGTTGGAGTTTAAAAATTTAAATTTGCGAGGCAGGTTTTGAAAATTCAAAAATATTATTTTTGAAACCAAAAATAGCCACGTGGACTTGTGTATTTGAAAACTGAAAAATTGAAATTTCTGAAGCGGATTTCAAAATTCAAAAATCTTTTTTTGGCGCTACAGAAAAAAATTGAGGGAAACTTGAAAAATCAAAAAAAAAATTAAAATTAAAGAATTTAAATGTGAATTTCAGAGTTGAAATTTTTAAATTTTAAAAAGTTCCAATTTTGGCACTGCATTTTAGCCAAATGGAAAGCGGGACAAACGAGAGAAAGTGCCATAGGCAGTTAGAGAAAGCGAGACAGTGTTCATTTTTGAGAGAATTAGAAAGGTCTTGCAACGAAGAGACGCGCGGGAATTCGAAATTCAAATTCTCCCATGTAACAGTAGAGCACGTTTGCTTCACTTCTCTGAGTCAGCTCTCGTTTGTCCCGTCTAAAACGCAGTGTTGGAGGCAAGTTTTGGAAATTCAAAAAATAAATTTTTTTTAAACCAAAATTAGCCACGTGGATGTTCTCCAAGCGGCAAATTTAAAAAATCAAAAATAGTTTTTTTTTTTTTTTGAAAAAAAAATTCCCAACAAACTTTTTTCCCATTTCCAATAAATACGAAAAATTGTACGAGAAAAAAGAAGAAACTGAAATCCAATACTTCAATTCGAACACAAAAATCTTTTTTCTTCGAAAATTTTCTCTCTTTTAAACTTTTTTTTCATTTTCCGACGAAATTTGAACCTTTTTCTTGTATCAAAAGATTTTGAAAAACGCGAAAAAAAAAAGTTGAGAGAGAGAGAGAGAGACAAATTTTTAATTAAATTCAACTTGGAAAAAATGTCGTATATACATATAAATTCTCTCATTTTCGTTGGACGGGTAAACAAGGCAAAAAAGGAGATAAAAGGGTGAGTTTTTGGGAGGAGCATGTCAAAAAATAAGGAGATTTGAAGAAAAAAAAAAAAATATTGAGCACTTCAAAATATGTCCAACTCTTGACACAAAACATTGTTTTGTTGGATTTGGGAGGAGATGAAACACTTCACAGTTTGTAAGAGAACATAGAGAGGAATTTTGCGGGGGTTTAAAGGAACATGGTTACCTTTAAAGGGACATTTAGATTTAACGGTACATGATTACCTTCAAGGAACATGTATGTTTAAAGGAACATGGTCATCTTCAAAGAAGAATGTAACTTTAAAGGAACATGGTTATGTTTGAAGGAACATGGCTACCTTTAAAGGGACACTGACATTTATAGAAACATGGTAATCTTTAAAGGGACATAGATATTTAAAGGAACATGGCTACTTTTAAAAGAACATGGTTATAATTAAAGGAACATGGTTACCTTTAAAGGGACATTTAGATTTAACGGTACATGATCACCTTCAAGGAACATGGTCATCTTCAGAGAAGAATGTAACTTTAAAGGAACATGGTTATGTTTAAAGGAGCATGGATACCTTTAAAGGAAAATAGTTATCTTTAAAGGAACATGTACATTTACAGGAACATGGTTACATTATATTTAAAGGAACATGTACATTCAGAGCAGCATGGTGATCTTTAAAGGGACATCTACATTAACAGGAACACGGTTATCTTTAAAGGAACATGGGCATTTGGAATATGACTGAATTCCTTTAAGCTAAAACAGAAAAAAAATTGAAATTCAAACTTTTCGCGCCAATTTTTAAAATTTAAAATGTTTTATTTTCGGTATAGTTTTTGAAATTTCAAAATCTCTTACTTTGGCGGTATTTTTTTTGGAATTTAAAATTTTTTTACTTTTGCGCCATATGTTGAATTTTGAATTATTTCACACAACTTTTTAAAGTTTGAAATACAAAATTTTATATTTCTCAAGATTTCCAATTCTCAAAATTAAACTTTGAACTTTTAAAAATTCCTGGAACACTTAAAAAAGCTACAAACAACAAGAAAAAAAAATAAATGATACAATCCAAGTCAAACAAAAAACTAGTGAACAAATATTTATGACAAGATTTTTTTGTTCTGGCAGAGAAGAGAAAAAAATGCGTAATCTTTCTTGTAAATTTTAACTTCACTTATTATCTAGGTCAAAATCTGGACATGTCCATCCAAACTTTTTCTGACACCTCAGAAGAAAAAAAAAAAGAAAGGAAGACACGTTTTTCTTGTCATGCCTGCCAAGATGATGACCCGGAGAGCTCTTTTGTTTAAAACAACCTCGATTACGCAATCCAAACATGTCAATTAGGACGACACCTACATATGTTTGTACCAGTTTTGGTTACACCCAATTATGAAAATCGCCTGTCAGTCAATGACCTGAAATAGAGGATAAATGCTCTTTTTTGGTGAAAAATGAACATCGCCATTATTTTTGGCGTACTCGAAAACCTTTAGTAACAATTTTGTAGATACCTTTTTTAATTTTATCCGGTTTCGAAATGTCCCTGGTGTACTTCTCTCGAAGAAATTGCAAGATTGACGGGTTATAGACATTATGAAGTGTATAAAAGACGTTGCAGTTTGCTGATAAATGTGCTCCGGCTCCGATTCCTTCTACACAGCAAGAGGAATCTGTTTCTGTATCTAAACTACAGTCATATATTAGTACTCTAACATTGGATCGAAGCCGAAAGAGGCAGTCATCGAGGACACGATCTCGAAAATTGCAACGATTGTGTGCATCAGAGTTGGGCGGAAGTCATTTTTTGAAAAGTCGGAATTCGGAAGTCGGAAGTCGGAAGTAAATGTTTTTTTTCGGAAGTCGGAAGTAAATTTTTCATTTTCGGAAGTCGGAATTTGAATTTCATTTTTCGGAAGTCGGAATGAAAATTTCATTTTTCGTAAGTCGGAAGTCGGAAGTCGGAAGCGCTAAAAAGGTCCGGAAGTCGGAAGTCGGAATTCCGCCCAACTCTGCGGTGTAGATTTACGCTAAACCGCGCACAACATTCAATTACGGAGTATCGTTGTGAACATAAAAAGTCGGAAGTCGGAATTAGATTTTACACTTCCGGAAGTCGGAAGTCGGAAGCGCTAAAAAGGTCCGGAAGTCGGAAGTCGGAATTCCGCCCAACTCTGGTGTGCATGATCTTGCGCGGAAGGTTCTCAAAAAACCAATACCCAAACTGAACAAAGTCCTTGCTGAAATAATTCCTAAAAATGTGAAATTTTTTGAAATTCATAATAATCAATTTTTTATGTATATTCTTTTGATTAGGTAGCATTTAAATCCAAGATTTCTCATAGTTGCATAGTTTTTTTCTCAAAATTAGGTCAATAAACGTTTCGAATTCAAAATCGTGAAAACTAAAAACATAAAATAATTAATTTTTGTCATATTTTATTGACAGGTCACTGACATAATCAAGTGTATGAAAGCTTCTGTTATTTGCTGATAAGTGAGCCTTTCACAAATTATTCTTGAAATGTGCTCCGGCTCCGATTCCTTCTACACAGCAAAAGGGATCTGTACAGAAATATACTAGTATTCTACAATCAACGGGATGATCCAATAAACTTTCCCAATCACAACCAAAGGACGGTGGTCTTGCAAGGAATGTTTCCTGCTGTCAGCTACCTAAATGATATCGATTATACTGTTTTCAGCTAATCACAGTTGACGAGACGAATGGTGTGAATTAAAATGAGCACAGAAATTTCGAGCTCATCACAAATGTTTCTTGGACTAGCAACCTCTCCTATACATCATTCTTGTCTCAGTCAGACATTCAACACTACGATCTCCAATTTAAACTAAATTCATGGCCATCATTGCGATTAAGGGCAATCAATATTTCCTAAATTTATATCTAATGAAATATTTTTGTGGTTTTTGTTGGAACTTGGTGTTAAACGCAGCTAACCGGCTCATTTTTGATAATCAGGTGACTTTCAGAGAACTCAGCTGAAGTTTGTTTTGTGAGCTGAAACACTGAAACTACAATACTTCACATAGAAATTCTGAAGTATTATGTTCCGAATAAGCTCGTTAAAGGTGGGCTGCGAAATAATTTTAAAATATGATCCGCAAAAGTGCGTCGTTGTACATTAAAATCTGCAAACACCGAACATTACGAACAATTTGTGAGTGTGTGTTGAAAACAATGAGAGAGAAAAGATAATACATTTCAATAGAGCGCACATAACCCATTCAGACACAGTGGACACAGGTTTCTATTTTGCTTTGTATGGTGCTCCCAAACCAAACTTTCTTAATTTTTCAGCGAATGGTATTATTCTAATGAAAATTCGAACTTTTTTTGTAATAAAACATGCAATTATGTCTCAGTCCTCCTTTAATAAAAATAAGTATCAAAAAATTTATTCAAGTTATCTCACCCGTATTTAATAATTTATGATTTCTTACCTGTTTTATGTTTCATTCCTCATCGCTCCATGTATCAACATCCATTCGCACATTATCCTTATAAACCTCAAAATTTGTAGACCAAACAACCAAAGGATAAGTGGTACAACCGGTTATGAGCTCATTATTCCGGCTCAGGAAAGTGCTACATGTAGTCTTCTTCATATGCCCCTTCAGAGGTCGAACTTCAATTCCGGCTCCATCCATTTTTATCATTTTCAAATCTATTCCACCGGTAGAAACGAGTACATAATTTGAAGAACTTTCGAAGATTTCAAAATAGGTAGGAAACTTCACATCTTCGGGTTCGTATCTCGACTTTTCTTCGAGAGTTATACTATCCATAAGTGATATATTACTTTGATTATCAATTGAGATTACTTCAAGACCATCCGATGTTAAGCGAAGATTCTGAATTGGTCTCGATGATACTTTCTTATGCATCAAAGTTTGGCGAGCACTTCTCACATCGAAAACCGAGATATTTCCATTCAAATCACATGTGTATAATAAATGTCTTCCTGAAGGAAACCATCGAATGTTAGAAATCTTCTCAGTCGCTCGAATATCCTGACAAATCTCCCAACCAACTCGAAAATCGACAATTTGAATATTTTTTGTAGCATCGGCGATCGCCACCATCGGATTTGTCGCGTGGTATTGATTCCAGTGAAAACTCATCGAATTCTTGAGTTCCAACTTTTTCGATTTAATAGCCGTCATCTTTTGCGAATCCCACATTGTTAATGAATTATCGATTGTTGATGTTAGAAACATTCTTGAATCTATACAACACCATTGCACATTATTGATTCCTCGATGCTCTTTGGAGGATTTGTTCGTTTTCGATTTCAATTTTTCGAGTTTCAGGGAATCCACTCTGACAACAGATACTCCTCCTTGAAATCCAGCGCATATTAGTCTACAAATTTCGTATTTTAAATACATTTTTGAATTTTTTTTCTCACAACTCTTCTTCTGAATCCAAATCCATCGCTGAAATCGTCACATCATTCTGTTTTCTGGGCGCATTTATTGTCCCAGCTATTTTCATTTTCATCGTTTTGTCCACATTCTTATGACGCCCTTCGACAGTTCTTCTGAATTACAAAACTTTGATTATTTCAAATTAAGTTTTAAAACAACTCACAAATAATCGATATCCATTGAAGATGATTCCTCGCAATTTTTTCTAGCTTCTCCCAAAATTTTGAAAAGTAATTCGAAATGTCTGTGGAGTTATCTCGATTTTTGTGAAAAAAAAACAAATAATAATAAATACACATGCGCGTCAAATAAAATGCCCCAAATGCACACATTTCATGTTTTTTGTAGTTCTCCTGGACGAATTTGTTTTTTTTCGCAGAAAAATAATTCTCATCGATTTTTGCAGTGTCTATAAACAGTTCGAATAAACATTTGCTGCACTCGTAGATGGCGGCGATCATCAATTCGCGACCAGTAGAAGGCGGAGATCAAGAAGCCACAAGTTTCGCCAATTCCAAACCAAGTAAGTGAATATTTCGAAATATTGTTTTGAATTGTGTTTTTCTTTAGCACTTCTACATAAAATCTCGGGTCATGTCGCAAGAATCAATGATATAATTCTACTGTCAAAGGATGATGGAGTCTGGACAGCAAGTGATGACCGATCAGTTCGATTATATTTAAAACGTGATAATGATCAATTCTGGCCATCAATCCATCATTTTATGCCAGTCGCGCCAACTTGCCTGTTTTATTCTGAAGAAACTTACAAGTATGTTGTTATTGGAACGTTTTTGTCGACGTCACCTTATTACTTTCTCCAAATATCTTCAAATTTCTATCAAAATTACAACTATTCAATATTGAAGGGTTTTTCGATACAAGAATAATCTCTATAACATCAGTTCTTGATAATAAAAAACTTAAAATGCTGAAAAAAATAAACTCTTCAAGCACAAAAAACTCGAAGCCTCAAGATTGCTTCAAGGAGACGAGGAGGAACTACCCCAAAATGGGTTCCGGGACATTTCGAAACAAAATGAACTTTAAAAAAAGTGTTACCAAAGGTTTTCAGATACCCCAAACATCATGGCGCTGTTAATTTATCACCAAGAAAGTAATCTGAACCTGAGTTTTTCTCTATTTTAGGTCAAAAACTGACTCACCCATATTTCGATGAAATTCTCAAGCAAAGGGTATGAAGTGACTTGTGTAAAGTCCGATATCGAACGAAACAAATTTCAAAAATGTCTGTGTCAGTCAATTTTAAATTTTAAACTAGTAAAAACTTGAGTACAACTCTATTTTTGTGCGAAATAACCTCTGAAAATTTCATCGACATAAAATAGGTGAAAACTCAGGTGCAGCTCTTTTTTTGGTGAAAAATGAATAGCACCATCATGTTTGACGTACCTGAAGGCCTTTATTAACATTTTTTCGACACTTAAAAAAAAGTTCAGCCGGTTTCGTATTCCTCATTTAAAAAAAAAACATATTTTCTTGCAGATTACTAGTCGGTCTTATCAATGGAGCAGTCTATGAATTCTCCGTCGCCGACGACTTCAATAGCATGACCGAAAAGCGAAAATGGGGAATCCACGCTGGCCCAATCTCCGGTCTAGGCTACGCAATCAGCGCCGAGCTCATCTTCAGTTGCTCTCGAGACAAATCAGTAGTATGGCATTGCGCGGACACCGGCGTCAAACTAGGCGCCTATCATTGCGACAACAGTTGCACCGCCTTAGTCATCGATCTTCCCTTCGTCTTTATCGGCGATCACGGCGGCAATGTGATTGTTCTCCGCATGTCGGGCAACAATGCCAATCTGGTGAGCAAACTCAGCGCACATACCGCCCCAATTTCATCACTCTCATGGGATCGTGTCAAGGAGGTTCTTTATTCCGGATGTCATGATAATTTGGTCATAATGTGGGATATTGGTGGTGGACGAGGTGAAGCCTATGAATTGAAGTGAGTTTTAAATATCAAAAATCCAAAACAAAACAAAAAATGTTTTTCTAGTGGACATACCTCAAAAGTGACACGACTTTGCGCAGCTCCTGGAGCTTATCGATTATTTTCAGCGGATGATATTGGCAAATTAGTATGCTGGGATATGAAAGCCAAAAGGTGAGATTAATTAGAAATATTGGCTCTGTACTGAAATAGGGGTCCCAATAAGAAATGTTTTTGGGACCCTTATTTCTTATTTGGACCCTTATTTCAGTACAGAGTCGAAATATTTTACCACAAACAATTTGAATTTGCATCAGAAAATCAGCCGAAATAGGTTCTCATCGAAAAATTGAGTTCAAAATTGAAATTTTAGGTCATGAAAGTTGATTTTAAAATTCTAACAAAGAGCAGAACCTAAATTTTGAAACTGAAATCAAGTCTGACCTTTTTGTAGAACTGGATTTAGGCCAACAAGTATCAAATTTTAAGGTCAGAGAACCCTTTGATGGTCTGAACAAAACTGTCCTCCTATTTTTTTGAAAAATTAGGCTTCTGAATCGTTTCTAGGCCATTGTAAATCATAAAAACCTAATCAGCGAAAATTCGATTTCCAGGCTGTAAATCTGAGTTTTCAGCACTGAAATGTCGAATTCTGCTTAATTTTATGCAATTTCCAGAGTCGAAACCCCGGCGTGGCGAAAAAACGATTTTTGCGAAAAGTGCAACTCGCCATTCTTCTGGAACCTCCAAGCAATGTGGCAGCGTAAAGTCGTCGGCCTACGCCAACACCATTGTCGAACGTGCGGCGCCGCAGTTTGCGGAAGTTGTTGCAACAACTGGACAACATATCCCCCAATGGGTTATGAGACCAAAATCCGAATCTGCAATGATTGTGACGCCAAAATGAAGGATAATCCGCAGAATTTCAAGTAAGTTTTGAAAAAAAATTGTTTTTTAACTTCTTTCTATTGAAGTCTAACTCCTCTCGCTGCAAATCACGAAATCCGAACTGGCGTAACTGCGATGCATCTCCAAGAAACACTCGGCCTTCTTGCAACAAGTGGACAAAATCGTGTGATTATGATTTGGGATGTCAAAAATCTATTGTAGACCAAAAAAAATGATAATAGGGGTCCGTTCTCTTTTTGTTTGTTGTATATTGCACACTTATTTGACGTTTGACAACTGGTTTGATGTGATTTGTATTGCCCATTGATTTTTGATTTCGAAAAAATATGTTCTAATTCTGTATAATATTCATAAATTTATTGATTCGAAGACTTTTTCATGGGATACAGGTAAATATATAAATCTCTGCCTAATGTTTCGAGCGCTTTTTTGTTGGTTTTGGTTGGATTGACGATTTTTTTCTTCGAGGAATCTGAAAATTGTTAGGAAGTTTTAATGAGACGCTGAGCAAGTGTGCTCTAATGATAAATAATTGTTTTTTGTTTTTTTAATCAAAAATTTTCAGATTTTATTTGCGGTTTCAAACGTTTTTTGTTAATTTCCTGTTAGAAGCAACAAAAGAGGTGTAAAGTACTGTAAAAAATGTCCTGATTTTCTAATTTGACTCTTTTTTCGTGTTTAAACCATTTAAAGGACGAGCTCGAAAAAAAATAACTTGAAAAACTATACATTGTAACTTTATTCAGACACTGGAATTATATAATTTTGATGAAATTTGTAATGGAATTTCTTCATTTTTGCTGAAAATCAAGCTAGGATTTTCAAATGAAAAATTTAAAGTTATTTTCAGACTGATTTTAAGTGAAATTAAAAAGTTTTTTAGAAAATCGAGCGTTTTCTTTACATTGATCTCCGCTGAAATTCAGAACAGGTTTAAAAAAAGTATTGGCAATTGCAAAACTGCAATCACAGAAAAAACTACTATTTTTTATTATTGTCAGACTGAAATTAGGTTGTTTTGTCTGAAACTCAACCTGGATACAAAAAATTCTTTTCCCGACTAAACCTGAGACTAAAACACATTTTCTTTTAATCATATACAGAACAGAACTTTTTTATTTCTTTTTTAATCCAGCCTAAAAAAGCCACCAGACAGAACCATGGAAAATCGAAAATCTAATTGCACTTTAGAGGATCAGAACATATCCAGCTTAAAAATGACCGTTTTAGAAAAACTAAATTTTGTATTTAGTGATTTTTAAATTGGGATTTGTTTTCTTCACTTCAATTCGGACTGGTAAAAATTCAGTCTTTTTCCAACTTTTGCACATTTCTATTTTGCTGAAATTCAAACTAGAACTTCGAGAAATGAAGGTTTTTGCGGCTGAAATCTCTTCATATTCTTTGAAATCCAGAATTTGAATAAAGTTTTTGGTTTTTTTAAAACTTTTTTTGACGAAATAAAGTTTTAAGTTTTTTCTTAATTCCAGATTAGTTTTCAATATTCGGGTCGTTCTATTACAGGAATTTCGTTGTTTAAGGCTTACAGGGGAGGTTCGTGAGCTGTTACTTTCAACTTTTTCTCAAAATTTGTACACTTATGTAGTTCGACCTCCTGATCATCGTGGTACATTTTTTATTCGCCGGAAATTTTTGTGAATAAAGTTATGAAAGCTTAAAGTTATTTCATGACCATTTTCTGAAGAAAAAATGAGTCATTTACCTTTGAAAAATGAGCACGTGAATACAAATTCATTTATTTACTGTGCTGCCCTTATTTTATAACAGTTATGAATTGTAATGGGAAAATGTCTAAAAATTCATAACTTTTTACACAAAAATTTCCGGTGGATAAAAACTATACCACGATGATCAGGAGGTCAAACTCTATAAGTGTACAAATTTTAAGAAAAAGTTGAAAGTAACAGCTCGCGAACCTCCCTTGTTAATCGGCTTGATCTAAAACTATATCTGAAACTCACCACTTTCGAAATAACATTGACATGTTTCACCCTTCCACCAACCGTCGAAATGCCTCGAATAATCATCGTATCATCCGACAATTTCTTGAATCGAATGTTAATCTTCGGGATTCTTCTCTCTAATCTGAAAATGAATTTCAGGTTCAATGCGGCACTGAAAATCTCACAAATGTCTTCTAATTTTCATCACAAATCGTCCATTCTTATTCACTTCAACTTCAACAGCTCGTTTCTTCGGCGCTTTTCTTTCCCGTTTTCTTTTGAATTCCTCTTTTCGAGTTTCAGTGAGCTTTTGTTTGGACCGTTCTTCTTTCTCGATTTTTTCCTGCTTCATTCTTTCCTGCTCCTCAATTTGCTCTTGACGAAGACGACTTTCATGCTTTTTCAGGTACATTCTTCTTTGGTTGTAGCTTCCTCTCGGTTTCTTCACCTGAAAATGGAGGCACTAATTTTGGTTGAAAATTGAAAATGTTACCGTTTTCGAAGATTTAAATGTGTCTAGAAGAGTCGGAACAACAAAATCGGTGAATTCTTCAGATTCATTCATTTTCACAATGCTGTGAACATCTGGCGTCGATTGTGACGTTCGGGAGTTCTGAAAAATGTGATTTGAGGAAGTACTAGGCTATTTTTTATGAAAAACTGGAATTTTCTAGACATACTTCCAAGTTTCAGATAAGATTTTACAGAGAAATAACTTTTAGGTGTATTTCATAGCTTTAAAAAACCCCTTGAACTATTTATTTTTAAATTTTCAGCCATTTGGAAGGTTCTAGCTAGATTTACCAAGCTCAAATAGCTGTTCCCGAGTAATTTCCAATTTTAAAAGTGGTTTTGGTCAAAATTGGGTACCTACTGCTCAGTTCTAAAGAAAAGTACGATTAAATGAGCGTTTTGAACCTCAAATCTTCTCTCGGAGGTATTTGGAGAGCTTTACACATATTTTTGACGTTCAGAAAATGTCTTGATTGATTTTTTTTCGATTTTCAAAAGATTTTTGGCAAATTTTCAGTATAATATAAGAAGAGTTTCAGAGCAACTTTGAAAGATAATTTTACTGAAAATTAAAGAAAAAAAAACTCCGATTTTACTGAATTTTTGAATAAATTTTAGACAGTTTTTTTAAGATTTAGTGAATCTTTTTAGTATATGGACAGGTCGGAATTCGAAAATGCCAACTTCTAACCATTTTAAGTTTAACTTTTATTGATTTTTTCTTAATTTCTGCTATTACAGCTGTTTCACAGCGATGATTTTTCGCTTTCGAACAAAATTCAATGAATTTTCACTGAATTTTTCCGATTTACAGAAAATTTTCAAAAAAACTAACTTTAAAGTCACTTGAAAGGTCTAGAAACTGTGATTTTTATTGGGTAATTTTCATTTTGTGCCAGAGAGCTCCGCCTTTTTTCAAAATCCTAACCTTCACTGAAACTTCGATTCTACTCGGTGACAATGGCTGCCTCTTCATCGGTCTCGCCGGAATCAACTGCGCCACCAACGGCTGAGGAACCGGTTTATAACAAGCGAATCCAAGCTGAATCTCATCCATATCATCGAATCTTGGAATTCTGGAGAAATGAGTAATGTTGTGAGCGTGAAAGTGAAATTCGAAAAAAAAACTCACGTATGCGTGGAATTAACAATTTCTTTCCTCTTCACTTTCTCTTCTTCAACATTATTATTGTTGTTAATATTCTCACATATTTTTTCGACTTTTTCTTTTTGAACTGGCTCGATTATGATATTCTTAAAATTGAAAATTGATACTCGAAAACTATGTCTTTAGTCCTTTACATTTTCCTTTCCTCGATCTAATAATTCCTCTTGATTTTTTTCTTTTTCTTCGTCTTCTTTTTCAGGTGATGGTGGAAATGGACGAACTTGTTGCACATAATCTAACAGCTCAGGAATATTTACATTTTTATATTTTAAAACTTTGAGCACATCTATTTCTGACAACGCACTTGGTGGAATATCAGCTGAAAAAAAAAACGTATCTCAAGTTCATTCCCCCAAATTCAAAATTTTCTCACCATTTTCCATGAAATGTTTCAAAGTTCCACTCGTTGACATCATCGTGGCCACCAAGATCTTCACCAACCGATTGTGCGCCCCTCTTGTGACTTCAGAGAATCCAATATTGTCAATCATTCGACTCACTGAATCTCCAACTTCCTGAGAATTCACAATTTCTTCATCTCCATCACCCAACTTACTGTCATTAATTTATTTCTATCCATTGTGAATTTCTGTAAAAATAGGTATGAAATGGGATTTTCTCGATTTATATTCTTTAATTTATTTTCCCATAAAAGCCAAATTAAATCCACAAATCTCGTTTTGCAAACCACAAATTTGTGTGAGAAAAAAAATTAATTTTAAAATGCGCTCGTCAAGTAAAATGCAATTGGTGTAAAAAGATCGGGGTGTTCACACACTTTCTTCGCAAGGTACAGTACTTTTTACGCTAAAAATGAAAAATGTTCTTTTTCAAAACTAAAAAAATCTAGAAAATGACAAGAGAAAGAAAAATAAGGATTTTCTCCTCGAAGAAAATGTTATTTTCCAAAATCGTGGCAAGACCCATCCATTAGTCATTGTTTTGGAAGATTTTATTCCTCTTTTTCTTTTTTATCATCAATGATGATCATTCATGAGTCATAGCATAGTTTTTCTGCCAAAATCAATGCAAAACATAGAAATTTATTTTTAAAAAAAACAACTATTTCAAAAAAACAACAAAAAAACCTCGTTTTGTTAATAAAAAGAAAATCACATGCACTCTTAACAAATTTCAAAATTTATACTATACTCTTGATCAATTCCCAAATAGCAGTCACTCATGACGAAAAGTGATAATTGTGTTGGTCCTCTGAAACAACAAATCGATACATTTTTTCTAATTCAATGACTTACTTTTGTGCATCTTTGGGAATCTGAATCTCCATTCTAGCCGAACTTCTTGTCGAACTCGTTCCAACCACTGACGTCATTGTCCAGAGAATATCCTTTTTCGGGTCACCGAGGAGAACTATCCAACCAGCTTGTTTTGGTTTTGGCCAGTTCGGGAGACACATTGTTGAATTACTCTGAAAATGTATGAGTTTTGGTTAGGGTTGTAAAACGGGTGCGACGGGTGACCCGTCCTCCTCTTTTTGTTTGACACCCGCCACACCCGGCACCCGTCCACACCCGGCACCCGCACCCGCCATACACGCCCGTACACGCCCGCACCCGTACACGCCCGCCTGAAAATACACACAAACAGCCGGGTGTCGCGTGTATGAAACCACACACAGACGGGTGTGGCGGGTGTCAAACAAACAAACAGGCGGGTGGGGTGACTAACGAACGAACAGACGGGTGTGGCGTGTATCACGGGTCACCCGTAGCACCCGTTTTGCAACCCTAGTTTTGGTGACAAATCGCCATTATTTGGGCTGGTTTTTCTATTATTTCTGAATTTCAGACCTTCTATTTTTTTCCGATTCATCTGCATTTGAACGAAATTTTCGAGCTTTCAGGTTAAATGTGATTTAAGTTCATTTTTTTCAGACCAGAATTAAAGTAAGCAACCTTTAAGTTTTAGCTTAAAAATGACTGAAAACCTATTTTTAGAATTCAAATAGGAATTTTGGATAAACTCAAGATTCTAATTTTTTTGCATGTAAGCTTGATTTTGAACAAAAATTAAAGTACTTCTCGTTTTGATGATGATGGAGAAAGTTATTTCTCAAATTGAGAATGAAGTTCAGAAAAAATCCATAATTTTCAGTCTTACAATTATTCAAAGCCGTGTTTTCAACCTGATCGTCATAAATAATTATGAAAGTTCAATTTAAAAACGACACTCGAACAAAAATTCGAAGTTTTCAGGTTGAAAATTTTTTGAAATTAAAATTTAGAGTTGGTTTTCACGAAAAAAATAAGAATTTTCAGTTTGAATATGACTGAAACAACGCTCTAAAGTTATCAGGTTAAAAATAAGTAAAACTCAAATTCAGAGTTCATTTTCAGAAAAAAAATCAACAATTTTCTATCTGACACTTATTGAAAACCGTATTTTCAAAATTTCAACTTGATTTTCAATAAATAATCAATATTTGTCTGCCTGACACTGATTGTGAGCAAAATGTCAGTTCAGTTTTTGAAAAAATCAATACTTTTCAGGTTTCCTACCTTCATTGGTCCAATTCGCTCCATAATAACTCGTATCCGATAACTTTCCCCAGCTTTCAATCGAATATTCCCATCATTCAACCCACCAATCAAATCACTATATCCAACAATTTCACCACGCGAATCAATAATTTGCAACTTTTGAACTTCAAGAATCGGCCAACTACAAATCGCCTTCAACGTTTCTTTCATTTGTACTTCATCCAATTGTGTCGATTTCTCAAACAATTTATTGGCTCTTTTCGAAAATTGTCCATCAATTTTGGCGCATTTCTCAACTTGCAATTTATTTTGCAGTTGTGGTACGGTACATGATGATCCAATAGTCATCGCGTCATTTAAACTGAGATGCGGCAATGAGAGCAATGGATGATCATCATGCCATCTAAAAGTGTTTTATGGATAATGAGCTCTCAAAATTGAGAATTTTTGAAAAATTACCTCGCCGAATAGCACATTTGCTGCAATATCAAGACATTCATAGTGGCTGAGAGCCAATGTTTCAATCGAGTCATTTCACGAATCGCTTGAATGATACGAATACATTGATCGAGCACACTTTTCAAATCGGTACGATAATCGGTTGGCAATTGGGTATGCATGAAATGCGCCTAGAATTAAGGAACATTAAGGGCTAATATTAAATTTCGATCAATACGTTTTTAAAAACTTCGAAGAACTAGGTTTCAAATGAATTTTTATTATTTGTGGAAAAAAATGAAAATGGTTTGTCTTTACGCAAGTTTTCACAACAAATTGGAGTTTTTTACTCAATTAATTTATTCATTGAAATTTCAAAGATTTCGATGAAACTTTTTTAAATCTTTTAAACTCGGACCTATAAAATGTCATTTTTCGGGTTAAGATTGAATGAATTAGCCTTTTGAGTACGTTTCAAAAATAGAATTTAGTGTTTTTGAAAAAAAAATTAGATAGTACAAAATCAATCAGGCTTTAAAAATTGAATTTAAGATTACCGATTATTTTAAATTGATTAAGAAAGAAGATTAAGAAAGATAAATAACCGTAATTTCAAAGTTAAAGTAAATTTTCAATCGAAATTCATAGTGCTTTTGTTGAATTTTAATATAATATTGAAGAAAAATGTGGAAATTTTCTGATTTTCAGAATCGAAGCTCCAAATCCTCCTAAATTTGGACCTTATAAATATCACTTCGATAATGAATAAGTTTTTTGACGAAGTACGTATCAAGAATAAAACTTAGTTTTTTTTTCCAAAAAAAAAAATGTAAACAGTACAATATAAGTGGGTGGGGAAATCATAAATTTATATTGAAAATCCTAATTTTCAGATCAATATTAGTTCAAAATCTAACTTTATGATATTGTTTGGTGAATTGTAGTATACAATTGGAAAAATAGGTTAAAATTCCGAGAACTCCGTAAGAAATTTTCTAATAATCAGAATAGAAGCTCTAAAATCTCCTAATTTCGGAATTGGTAAAATTTCGATTCTTGGATAATTGTATAATAACCAGAGAAAACAGGTTTGAAAAATGGAAATGTAGAATAAAATCCATAATTTTACGGTTAAAACTATGTTTCAATCGATATTTCAAAAAGTGTGTTGAATTTGATTATAATAATTCTTCGATTTTATTACATTGAAGAAGTATTTTTAAATTTCAAAGATTTCGTAACGAAATTTTTTATTTTTGTTCTGACAATGCTAAATACGAAAAAAAAGGAAATTAAGATAAGCTTTAGTTTTCGATCCAAAATTCGAACATTTTTGTTGAATTTCAGTATAATAACTTCAGAAACATTGAAAAATACGTTGAAATTTTCGGGATATTTTCATATTGAAATTTTAAAAATTTTGTAATGGGAACTCAAAACTCTTTTGAAAAGTGAATTTTTATGGAAAAAAACCGATTGACCTGGGAATAAGGTAATTAAAAAGAAGATAACTTTTTTGAATTATAGTTTCTGGAATTCCTAGTTAGCATATTCATTTTTTTAATTCATAAATTTTAAAAAAATTTCAAATTACCTGGAACAACAGATGCGCTTTGGTGTGCGATTCACCCATCACCGACGTGCTAAAACGAATTCTCAACTTTCTCTGCAACTCCGTATTGATCAAATCCTCATTGTGTCGAACTGGAATTTCCGCATATTCCGGAACATGCGTCATAATTTTGAGCATCTGCTCAAC
Organism: Caenorhabditis sp. 38 MB-2015; assembly: GCA_900536415.3. Classification (NCBI taxonomy): domain Eukaryota; kingdom Metazoa; phylum Nematoda; class Chromadorea; order Rhabditida; family Rhabditidae; genus Caenorhabditis; species Caenorhabditis quiockensis. The sequence continues at coordinate 140,983 of LR548858.1, forward strand.
ACTACAACCACTATGCAACTCTTTCAATAGGAATCGAATCGTTTCGTGCTGTAGATAATAGACGGATGCGATTCTTCCGTAGGCAGTCGGTTGGAGAGTGTCCATCTCTTCGTCGACGGCGATGCATTCAGATTTGTTGAGCTCGTCAACGGAAGTGTCGACGATTTCGGTGAGGAATTTGAGCATCGCTTCTTCCGAATTTTCTTCAAGACCATAGAAGCTGAAACAACAGAATTTTTTGACTTGAAGATAAAATATTGTAGTTTCATTTTTCAGCATGATAAATTTCAAAACTGAGCAATTCATAGTTGATCTTTAGGCTTAATTGATCCGTAGAATTCGATCCTGTATCTTGAAAACAGTACTATAATTTTGAAGAATCACTTTTTGGCAATATTGACGTTGAAGTTTCTCAAACTCTGCTTGAATTCAGAATTTTGGGAAAGTTCAAAGCTTTCCAGAACAATAAAATTCCAGAAAAAAATTACCAAGATAGTTTTAAAACCAAAATTGAGCGCATGTTAATTTTTATATGTTTAATATATGAAAATCTAATGAGAATTTTCCCTTTTCCAGGTCAAAAATGAGTTTTTGACGTATTTTAAAATTTTTAATAAAGCTTTACGATTGTAGGAACCTCTTTAATTAGAACAAGGTGTCTAATATCGATAGAGACTATCGTAATGGTTTGAAGGGACAGATGAATCCTTCATAGATGACGATTTTTGAAAGTTTTCTGTTTCTGTCAATGACCTGGGCATTGTACCACCAAACAGCAAAAATACTAAATGTATCAGCCAGTTCCCAGTTGCTAAAATGCGCTCTATTGATTTTCGTGGAATTTCCTTAGACTACCGTTATCAGAATTGGTTCCTGTGAGTCCAATTTTCTTAGAAACCTTGTCTGAAAAGTTTCAGAAGTTAGTTCCAGTATATAGTCCGAAATCTCGCTCTACCGCACATTTTTCCCGCGAAAGTAAATTTTTGAAATACTTAATTTTTTTTTTAAATTTGTGATTTTCAGCGTTTCGCGCAGTAAAGCGGTTTCTCATTTCAGTGAACATGGGAATTTTTCGTAAATGAACCATTTTTTTCACCAAAAAGAGATAAAATCGAAAATTTTCAAATTTGACGTGCGTTGCGGTCGTGCGTCGGGTGTTAGTTGATTGAATTTTCAAAATAACTCTTTTTTAGAGTTGTTTTTTTCAAAATTAATCCTGACAGTCACAATCCCTATTTCGGACGTTGATATGAAAAAAAGGTTAAAATGCTCCTAACTCTGACCTTTTGATGTAAAACCCCCCAAACTTACTTCGGATTAGCAAAGAGTCGTCGATACAAATAGGTTCCCGACAAATATTCAACAATTCCCTGCTTATTCTCAATTGTTCCCGCGGCGATTTCCGCGTTCACATGATTGGGCAAAACCGGGAGAAGACTTGATTCCACGGGGAATGGTTCATAGAGGAACTTTTTGTAGAATGTCTTCTTCGAATCTTGAACATAGATGACCGCTTCGGCTGATGTATCGAATTGCGGTCGACCAGCTCGACCCATCATTTGAAGAACATCTGTCCAGATGTTGGTTTCAAGTATCCAAAAAAAAAGAAAGAAAACCCCTACCTGTCACCGGAAAATCGATATATTTCCCCTTCTTCCCATCAAAATACTCAGTTCCCTTGATAATCACCAAATGTGCCGGACAATTGATACCCCATGCCAACGTGGCAGTGGCGATCAGAACCTGAATCTTCTTCTCAATGAACAATTCTTCGACCAACGCTTTTTCATGTGTCGACAATCCGGCGTGATGCATTCCAATTCCAAATGGCAATGTCAATTTGAGATTTTCATCTTTTATCGATTGCATGAGAATTTCGAGCTCTTGCATGTCCATATTCAACCATTGTCGTGGATTGACGTCGGCGATTAATTGATTGACAAAAGCGAGCGCGGTGAGACGAGTTTGACGTCGAGAAGAGACGAAGAGAAGGACTGGTTTGCTTGGAGAATACGTTTGAATAGCTGAAAACAGGTAAATTTATCAGTTTCACAAAATGTATCCAGCTCAATGTGCTTATATTTGTTTTATTCTGATTTTTTTGTGATATCCATCTTTGTTTTTAGAGTATTCTGAACTACTTTCAGACAAATCTCAGATTTTAGAAGTCTAATTTTCTTTTTAATCCGTTTAGAAACCAAATTCTGAGTTTTTTTTTAATTATAGAAAAATTTATTCAACCTAATTATTCAAATTCAAGTCGAAAATGACCCAAAAATACTTATTATTGATTGATATTTCGAGTTCTCGACTTACTGTTGCTTCAAAAATTTAACCAATTTCACAATGTTACAGTCTTATAAAAACCTGCACATCAAACTAGAATGAAAATTACAGAATTTTCAAACTATAAATTAAAAAATGCTTTCAACGAATTATATTACTAAATTCATAATTAAAATATTTACAGTTTTAACCAAATAATTCTAATACACTACGTTTCACAATTATAGGTCTACCCCCTAAATTGACCAAAATGGTTGAATGGTGGGTTTTCGTGGTAAATGGAGTTGAAATTCGGAAAGAACACATAAAATTACATATGTAAACATGTTTTTATTAAACAATACCGGAAAAAAATGCTCTAAATTCTGCTCTATTCACACATTGAAAACTCATGAAAAAAATGTTGTAATTTTATTTTTAACATTTTTTTCAGCCACGATCTCAAATTTTAATTTTTAATAAGAAAATGAGTAAAACATTCGGGATATTTGAGTTACATATTTCACAAAAAAAAATCTCACCTTTATACGCTGGTTTGTTCATCAAAGCCATTCTTGGACAATAATGTTGTCCTGGGAATCCTTGAATATGCACATTGATAGGCACTGATCTGACATTCGGTCGGAAATTGAATGTGGATTCATCAGGAATTCCAAGCCATTCGGCAACATCTCCAGCATTTGCCAACGCCGTCGATAATCCGAGTAATCTGGCCGGTTCTGCTCGAGTACACGATCGTCTCGTGATCATTTTCAATCGACTAATAATCGCCTCAAGTACCGCACCTCGATCAACACCCAGCAAATGCACCTCATCGAGTACAATCAAACCGACTTCTCGAACGTATTCACGTGTCGCCCACGATCTCGATATTCCATCCCATTTTTCGGGAGTTGTGACAAGAATGAGCGATTCAGCTAGTTCTTTTGGATCAGGTGTTACATCACCAGAAACTTCGACGACACGATAACCAAGTTGGGTTTCGAACTTCTTTTTCCAGTCTTCAACACGTTCACGGACCAATGCTTTGAGTGGTGCAACATAGACAATCTGGAAAATTAATATAATTTTAACTTTCATGCTAGAATATTTTGAAGAAGGCATTTTTTCACTGAATTGTTTTGGTCTTTCTATTGAAAATATATTTTATGAAGTCTATATCAGGATATATCACACATAACTAATGAAAGATTTTCAAAAATTCATGAAATTTCGAAAGCTCTGTTAGTTTTTCATGTTATAGTACGTCAAAAAACCAATTTTCTATGGGTTTTTTTGAAGGTTCTGTAGGGTATTTGACCCCTTTGAAATAAAGCTCAATAAATAACATACGTTCTATTGATAATAACCATTTTCAACTGTAAAATGAAGAAGATTTCGATTTTACAAGTTTTATGGGTTAATCGGACCTGTAGATATCGAATCTGATATCGAGAATCATTTTAGAATTTTACAACCTTGGTTATCAATAGGGCGCATGTTACCGATCGAATTTTGGTCTACACTTCTTTTTAATTTCATGAAATTTCAAATATTCCTCTATTTAGCAGTAAAAAATATTTCAGGAACATGTTATTTGTGTCGAGAAACAGCGAATTTTTCCGATTTAAGTTAGAGGATTATTTTTTGATCTCAGCTTAACAAAGAGTCATTTTCAGAGCACTCACCTTCTTCCCTGGATGCTCTTGAATGAGCCTAAAAATCGCCAACTCCGCCAAAAACGTTTTACCCGTTCCAGTCGGCGCGCCAACTAACGCACTTTTATCCGTCCGATACAATGGATAGAATACCTGTCCTTGTACCGGATTCAAATACTGATAATTGAACAATGATTGGAACTTGGCATTCTTCAGAATCGTCATCGGCAATGGCTCCAAACGCAACAAATCCGTGTGTGCTTTCATACTCTTCGGTAGGATACAATTGTGAAGTGACATTGGGATAACAACATCTTCAGTTACGAAATAGTCACTAGCAAGACGAAGTTGATAATTATTCGTTAAGTGACTATCAATGATTGGGATAGTGAAGATAACATGTTGCGGTTCTTGTTTATTCACTTTCATTTTACCAACACCAATGCGTTCTTGATGAATAATGAGGTTCTCATTGAGATTCTCCAACAACAAGTAGAATGACTGGAGTCCAGTTTTTCCATGGATTCGATCATTCCAAATGAAAGTTGGTGTAAGGATGACTTCGACTTGAATAATTGTGCTGGAAAAATAATATTTTTCCCGATCGAATTGTGATTATTATTGGTTTTTGTCTGTTAATATATCTTCGTTATATTTTTAGAAAAAAAAGTTTTAATCGAAATAATATAAAAATGTTTTGATTTGAGACATACATTCGATAAGACTGCTTGTTAGCTCTGTAACTATATAACACTTGAAACATAGTTTGTTATGGTTTGAAAATTTTGAAAAAACTGGAGATTATCTATAGAGTTCTTGAAATTAGAGCTGTGAATAATTATAGTTTATCTATTTCTCGAACTTTTCAACAAAAAAATGTCACATAAAATATTAAACGGTAGGCTGACTTCTACAGAAATGATCAAAGTAACGTAAAATCTCGTGCTATACTGAACAATTGAAACGTACAGTAGCGTGCACTAATATATACAATTTCACATTTCTGACTGAAACTGGTACTCTGCTGAAAATGGTTCAATTGACGCAAAAAATTTTTCTGGGTTTTCAGGGGTCGTCTACAATTCTAGGAAACTTTTAGATTTTGATTTGAAGAAGCACAAGGGGTGTAATCACGTTAAACGTGGTTTCCGATTTATATATATATATTAATGTACGCTACTGTAGCTTCCAATTGTTTGAAAAATGTTACATTATCTCAGATAGAAAATCTACTTTCAGAATCGACCCTGTTTGGGAGTTTCTTTGACCTTAGACTGGTAATTTGGGCCTTCTCTGATTGCCTGTTAAGAAGCGGGCCGAGATAGGTGGGATTCAGTTTTTTCACGACATTCATAGAATCGTATTATTTGAATTTTTATGAAAAATAAAATTTATTTTTAATTAAAACTCTATATGACTTGTTCAAACATGAAGTTTAATGATAATTTTATCAAAAACACAATTTTAATCCAAAAAAATATATTAAATCTTGTCTAAATGCATATTAAAACTATCCTTTTTTGAATGATGACGTAATTTTAAGCCAGTTCTTTGAATAGAGTTTTTCTTTTCTTTTTTTTTAAACTTTATTCGCATAAAACATCTTGAAAAATTGAATTTTATTTCAAATTAAAAACTCCACATAACAGGTTCAAAAATGAAATTTAATGATCATTTCGCCTATTAAAAATTATCAAACTACTTTTTTTCATCAGTTCGTAGTGAAACGGTCTTTTATTGAATTATGAGGTAATTTTAAACCGGTTTTTACAGTAAAAACCTATAATTTAGAAGAGAGGGATTTCTTATTTAGTTACCCTGAAGTTTAGGAACTGTACGGAATAATAAGCACCACTTCCTTCTCTGATTATATACAGAATACTTGAGACATAGTTTTATATGGTTTCAAAATTTAGATTATTCCAATTTTCAGAATAACATATAATTGTCTATTTCTAGAATACCGTTTTTTTTTGTTGCGTGTTTTAGGATGAAAATCTTATTTTATAGGTAAAAGAACGGAGAATTCTGATTCTAAGCTTGAAAACTCTATGTAGAAGCATCATAAAGAAGCCAATTCTTACAAGATAATCACTTTTCTGTGTTCTTTAACTCACTATGTTATCGGTTTGAACTTGGCAACCATTTCCATCCTGGGTAAATGTCTCAAAATCGTCCAAAGTCTATCTCCATTACAACTAAACATATATCCCAAGTCCTTCGGTGACAATTCCAACAATCTCGTCTCAGTCGTTTTCTTTCGCTCAATCTTCTCAATCCAACTGATCGGTATGATATCTAATTGGAGGAATTGTCGAAGAGCACATTGATTCGGCCACATTTGTTTCTCAATACATTTCGCCATTCCCAAGAATGCATTGGATGATTGAGCCCATCCTTTGCGGAGCACAATCTCAAAGATGGCTCTGCTCAATCGTCCCGCATTTTGTTGTACATACAATTGTTCTGACATTAGAGCCGAGTTCTTCACAGATGTTCGAGAGATCAGCGATTGAAGGAGAACGTTGACTTTACCGGCAACACTGGCCAATCCACCACCTCGAACGTTTATCATACAACCGTATGCCAAGAGTTCTTCGAGATCTGCGAATTCCTCTTCGCGACATTTGAGTTGCGAGAATTCGGTGGCCATTGAGATGAGGCCGAGAACGTTGTCGTCTGGCATGAAACTGGTGAATGCGACTGGCAAACCGGCGTCTTTTGCTGGAATAAAAACAGGGTTAGGGTTTGAAAATCGATATTTTCCGGTTTATCGAGAGTAATTCTCCGGAATCGCGTTCTTTGAAACACCTTATTCTTCATCAGAACGCTTAGAAGAATATACTTTTGTGAAAAATTTTCTCTGGAAATTAGGAAAATACAATCTTGAGTCATTAAAAATTAGGATTTCTTGACTTTGACATGTGTTTAAACTCAAATTTCGACATTTTTTTTGACAACTTTCGGTCACAAATAAGTAAAATGTGATTTTTCTTTGAATCTAGGGTACTAGATAATATCTCAAAGTTGATATATTGATCGCATTTTGTTGATTTCTGATATTTGTTTCGGCGTCTTTTTCTGTAGAAAAACCGGATCGATAACTCAAAGAATGAGGTGTGTTATCAAGTAGTAAAATACAGAGACGAACACTTAACAAATATTTGTGAAACGTATCTTTAAATAAGGCAAAAACGTAATTCTTTGGATTTTTTTAAATCTATTTTCTCTGGAGCGCCTAAATCTTCAAGTTATTTTGTGAAAAATCTTTACTATAAATTAGGTAAAAGTTCAGATTTCAAGTAGTTAATTTTGGTATTTATCGAGTTTCGCATTAATTTATTAGACCTAAATTTCCACCTAAGTTATCATATAAAAGTTTTTGGACAACCTTTGTGCATATATTAGTAAAATTTAAATTTTTTTTAAATCCAGGCTACTAGATAAATAATATCTCAAAGTTGATCAATTGATCGCGTTTTCTTGGTTTCAGATTTAAAAATTCGGTGTTTACAGTTAGTTCCTGGTAGAAAAAATAGTTTTTTTTTTTTAATTTAATGTTAATTTTAGGAATTTTTTGTGAAAAATATGCTATTTAGGCAATTTTCGTTTCAAAAAACTATGAAATTTATGAATTATCACTAGAAATTAGGTGAAAATTCAGTTTTCAGGTACTTCAAGTTGTTATTTATCGATTTTCGAATGAATTCAAACAGAAAATTCGACTTTGAATATGAAAAAATGGTTTCCAACTTTTTCTAATGAATTTGTGAAATAACTAATAATTTTTAATTGATCCTGTTTTGTTGCTTTCAGAATTTTTGGAATATTCAGGTATTTGGACAATTTTAATTTCAAAAAACTGGACTTTTTTTCATTAGTTTTCAATTTTAGAACTCACTAGCTTCATTCAACAACTCCATAGTCTCATATTTTATATAAAAATTCGACGCAATTCTTCCCAAATCTGTCGCATGTAGGAATTCAGTTCTGCAAAGGATACATCAAATTTCTTGTTTTAAAATCCATTCTTACGCAGGATCATATCGAATCAATTGATTTCTGTCCAAATCCATCGAAACTTCTCGGATCTTCTTCGCAAAATGTTCAGATAAATCAGGATCCTGAAAAAACACATAAAAGTTTAAAAATATATATATTTTTCTTGGTATATAGCTCACTCTATCCTTCGCATTGTAAGCTATACCATAAGCCATTGGATTTTTACAAGCTCGCACATACATATACGTATATTTGAGCCATTCAACAGATTCATCAACCGTCGAGACAGTGCCAAGCGAAATTTCTGCGTTAAGATTATCATGAAGTTTTTTGCAGAATTGACTTTCGATGGGATTCTGATGAACGAGCATCGCAACGTATTTGTCCATTTTTTCGCGAGCAGTTATGATGATTCCATGACCTTCGTTTTCGAATTGTGGACGACCGGCGCGACCAAAGATTTGTTGAACATCCAACACTCCAAGATCAGAGAACACACCTTTTTCGCCATCAAAAACATCGGTTCCCTAGAAAAGAAAAGAAAATGTTTTGATTTTCATTTCTCAAACTATATAGAACTTCAGAAAAAAACAGTAAAATTTTATTCTATGAAAACCAGAAAAATTCCGGGATTTTTTCGTCGTGCTGAATTATTCCAAGTAACAAGAAAAACAACCACTAGTAGTTATAGAACTTTTGAAACATAAATTTTTTTAGTTTGTAAAATTGCAAGGGAAAATTCTGAATTTATGTAGTAAATATTCCAGAACATTATGCTTTTAACTTTAATTTTAAAAATGTTCAAACTGAAATATGAACACTTTTTATAAGATATGATTTAATTTTATCTTTTTAAAACTCAAGTTGGTCAAGATAATCTGAAAAATGTGAAAATTATGAAATTTTTATCAATTTTATAAATTTTCATGTTTTTATTTAAAAACTTTGCAGCGTTTCAAGCTTATTTTTCAACCGTCTGAGCACAGTTTTTTTTGTGAAAACGAAATTTAAAGGTCGATTTTAATTTTGAAAATCGATTTGATCGTAGCATAAGCGGAAAATCTTTCCAATATTTTTGTTTTTATTTTTCAAACTATATAAAACTTTTGGAACAGTAAAAGATTGTTAGAAAAATATCAAAACGTTTGATTCACTGTGATTAATTATGGCAACAAACAAAATGATGTACAACCACTAGTAATTATTTTTCATTTTAAACAAAACCCTTGAAACATAAATTTTTGTAGTTTGTAAAATTTTAAGAGAAATTTCTAATTTTATGTAGTGAATGCTCCAGAACATCCCATTTCTAACTTCAGCAAAGCCAAAAAGCTATAAGCATTAAAAAAAAATTAAACCTGCAAAACCAACAATACATTTCTTAGATTATTTTTTTTAGAACTGATTTTGGATTCGTGCAGTTTTAATATAATATTATATAATACAAAACTCTCTCAGATTCGCAACAACTTAAGACTACACTTTTCTAAAATTGGTTTTAAAAAAATACACAGACTTTCTACAAAATAGTATTGTTCATCCCACACGATCATACAACGCTTGGAAAACGAAAAAGTGAGAAATTCGAATCGCTTTGTTGTAGATCATGTAATTCCATTGAAGATGAAACTGAGAAGAACAACACAAAATTATAAGAACAACTTCAATTGAATTACACAACGTTCTGATCTACCACTAGGGTTGCAAAACGGGTGCGACGGGTGACCCGCGATACACGCCACACCCGTCTGTTCGTTCGTTAGTCACCCGCCACACCCGCTTGTTTGTTTGTTTGACACCCGCCACACCCGTCTGTGTGTGGTTTCATACACGCGACACCCGGCTGTTTGTGTGTATTTTCAGGCGGGCGTGTACGGGTGCGGGCGTGTACGGGCGTGTATGGCGGGTGCCGGGTGTGGCGGGTGCCGGGTGTGCCGGGTGCCGGGTGTGGCGGGTGTCAAACAGAAAGAGGAGGACGGGTCACCCGTCGCACCCGTTTTACAACCCTATCTACCACAAAGCGGTCCGAGTTTCTCACTTTTCGGTTTTTAACCTTTGGATGATCGTGTGGTATGAACAATTTTGTTAATTCGATTTTTTTTAGACCTCCAAATTTTTTTGATCTTAAAAAAATAATTTTGAAAATTTCTATACTGTAGCAAAACTTTCAACAATCAAAAAATTTCGAATTGAAAATATGAACACGTTAGTAAAAAAATTTCATGAATTTCATGGGCTGAAACTTTCAGTTTTCAATGTTGGAGGGCTCAACATGCGAGCCAGCTCTGATTCAGGTCAGAGAAAAACCGTCAAACGTAGAAACTTGATTTTACAACTGTCAAAAATCGTTTAAAAACGTGTTCAAAGCTTACTCTTTATCGATAATACATAGAAACTTTGAAACAGGAAAAAAAAAAGTAGAAAATTATATTAGTTTTATATAGTGCTTCCACGATTTATCGATATATCTAACACCTGACCGAAATTATAGAAAACCTGTTGTTTTCAGATTTTCAGGTGGGAATTTTGAGGTGTTCGTTGATATTCTTATTAGAATTCCATTGTTTAGTCAGCCTCAGAATACGGATTAGCTTCTGGAGGTTTTATGATTTGAGAAATTTAGGTGATATATTTATGAACATTATGAATTTCTAAAAATTCATTTTGCTACCGATTATATTTTAAGGCGTTGCTTTAAAAAAATATTGTGAAGCGTAGGTGTTCCTAGTTTCGAAAAACCATTTTGTTCGAATAAAAAAATGAAAACACCATGAATATTTAACTATAATTCTAGTTACAAAATTGCTGCAATTATTTTTCTTTATATAACTGAAATTTTGCATTTTCAAAAACTCACTCTAATCACAACAGCATGTGCCGGCAAATTAACACCCCATGCCAACGTTGCAGTACAGAACAGAACCGACACATGTCCTTGAGCAAAACACTTTTCCATCAGAATCCGATCTCCTCTCGCCAATCCAGCGTGATGAATAGCGAATCCTCTGCCGAAGAACGTCGACAATTGTCCACGATTTCTGCTGTTCGCCACCGCTTTTTCCGATTGCGCATATTTCGCCGAATCAACGTTAGGCGGTTTGAAAGTGTCCAGATGTCCCAAAACCGACGCTCTTGCACAAAACGCTTCAGCCAATCTTGCAGTTCCATTTCTCGTATGAACAAAAACCAAAACTTGATGTCCTCGACGAACAAAATCGATAACTTGATCATAACATACTTCATCATACAACTTCTGACTGTCTCGGAAGTTGCCAGCTTTTCGAACTCCAATGAATTTCTGGGTCAAGGGAACCGGTCGGAATCGTCCATCAAAGAAGAATAGTCCTTTGTATGGGTTGACTCGTAAAAACCGGGCAACATCTATATAATTCGGAAGTGTGGCTGACAATCCAACGATTCGAATTCCAGATTGTGACATTTCGACTTGTCGAAGTGTGCGAGCGACAAGAGTCTCGATAACTGGACCACGTTCGTCGTGCAGTAAATGGACCTGAAATAATATTTTTTGAAAATTCACTGTTTCACTGATATAACATAGTTTTTAGATAGAAACTGTTTTTATTAGATATTAGATCATACGTTTGTTTAATCTAGAAACTCGAAATCTAGCCTCAATTTGTATAGCAATCAACACAATGCAATCTGAAACTGACGTCTACTATTTCAGACTTGGCCGCACAAACCTGACAATGTTTTTTTTGTGGGTTGTATTTTCAAAATGCACTATTTGATATGTTTTATAAAGTTGATATAAATAGTTTTAATCGATAAATTGTCAATATTGCCCGAACTTCGGCCTAAAAATTACCAAAGTCTGAACCTGATCAAACAGGGTCTGAAACTGATCAAATAAGTCTGAAACATTTTTCAGAATTCCAGTTTGCTATTAAAGATTCTGACCGTACAACTATTGTAAAATCTGAAATTGAAGATTTTTCAGTAAGACGAGAATAAAAATTTGAATTTCTGGAATGATTATTTTTTAATGTATTTTTCACAATAATAGCACCACTTGAAACAGGAAATGTTTCATTTTGAAAATTTCAGATAAGAATATTTGGAAGTTTTAAGGAAAATATCTGTATTTCTTGACCGTTTATGACTTTCATCAAAGTATATAGCCTCGAATTGGAAAAGTATCACTTCATGTTTCTCAAACATTATTTCAGAACCTTATAGTTTAATGATTTTGAAGAACCTGTTGAACGCCGTCGAAAATTCATCAAAATGTCAAAATCTGAAAATCAAGAAAAACTTTTCATTATTTTCAGACATTTTTTCGCTGGCTAGAACTCTCAGTTTTCAAATTGTCAAAAAATCTAAGGAAAGAAACTGTTAAAATTAATTTTTTTGACGAATAAAAAACTCGTGAAACAGTAAATTTTCTAGATTTAAAAAGATTTCAGCCATTTTCTATGAGAGGCTTTCCGGAACAGATTTCCCATATTTTTGGGTCTTTTTTGGGCTGAAACTTTCAGTTTTCAATGTTGGAGGGCTCAACATGCGAGCCAGCTCTGATTCAGGTCAGAGAAAAACCGTCAAACGTAGAAACTTGATTTTACAACTGTCAAAAATCGTTTAAAAAACCTGTTCAAAGCTTACTCTTTATCGATATTGAGCTATGAGAAATTTAACCCAAAAAAATTTAGAAAATTCAAAATGAAATTAAAAAAAAAACATCTTTCAAGCAAAAAATCACTCAAAACCTATCAGTACATGTAATTTCGGAAGAGATTTGTTAAAAGTTTTACGGCTTTTTTTCTAGTGAAGAAAATATGCTGAGAAACCCGCAAAAAAAATCAACAGCGTAAAAATTATTGTTTCGGTTCAAACTACTGAACACTTTCATTTCGAGCTATACAGAACTAATGAAACAGTAATTTTTCTAGTTTTACAACTGTTTAGTTTTACTTTTTTGCGTCAACCTTGTACATTAACCTAGTGATAATTTTATAGTTTGAATATATATTTCCCTCACCTCATCAATAATCATCAACTTCACTTGTGATATCAACGAGTTATCACCCGTCGCTTTTCTCGTGATAACATCCCATTTTTCCGGTGTCAGTACAAGCATTTGGGTATCCGCCAGTTCATTTCGTGACAATTGTGTGTCTCCGGTCAATTCACGAACTTTCAATCCCAACGGAGCAAGACGTTTGCCAAAACTTTCAGTCATTTCAGTGGCCAATGCTTTCATCGGTGCAATGTATACTATCTGAAACAAAAAAACGAATATGAAATGGAATTTTATGTTTTATAGAACAAGATTTCTGCTTTTTCATAGTTTTGGTGAATTTTGAAGACCCAAAGTGATATAAATCCTTTAGAACCTACCTTAAAATCATCCTTGACAATCTCACCCATCGCATTACTATGTTCATGACAAGTATTCAATATTGTCAGCATAGCAATATTGGTTTTTCCGGCTCCGGTTGGCGCACAAATCAATAAATTCTCCTTGGTCTTGTAGGCCTTTTCGAAGACAATGGATTGAATCACATTGAGCTTTTCGAATCCTTGGAACCCTTTTTGACCCAATTCATCCATATCTTTGATATAAACATGTTGAATGCTTTCGATGTCACCTTTATTCGCCGGTGGTACGAAGACAATGTCGTGGGTTTTGTGATTCTCGCGTTTTGAGCCTTCCGGAAGGACGAACTGGAATAATATTGATTTATTTGAAGCATGGCCCATATAGACTCTAAACAAAACATCTAATAACATTCTCTTTGAACTATATGAAATTAGTGAAACAGTAAGTTTCGAGTTTTCCCAGTTTTCGATTACAAACTTGAACAACAATATTCCAGAGTACTTTCAGATTTATTGTATTTTGTAAGGCTTTCAAAAGGATCTTTAAAAAATAAGTTCATTCATTCAAATATTTCAGATCGAATATAGAGGAATTGTTGATAATTTACTTTTTAAATTATATAAAACTAGTGAAACAGTAATTCTTGATACTCGCTAAAACCTAGACTAAAGATTAGTATTTTATCAAAGTAATAAAATGAACTTGTGTGTTTCCTTTATGAAGGTTATAACTAGTGAATCGCTCCGCTCAATTTAGGAAATTTCCAATAACTTTCACAACTTCACTTTGGTTTTTCAAGTGATTTAGTATTGTAAGAGAAACAAACTATAAAAAACTTTCCATTTTGAAACATATGAAATGAGTGTAACAGTAAATTTGTAACTTGTGAAGTTTTTCAGTTTGGTTTCAGGTTTTTTCAAATTAAAATTTATTGAACTTCGCTGGAACTCATGTTTCAGTTTTTTTTTTTTGAGAATATAGCGGAATTGTTAGGAACTTAACCTTCAAGGTATATAAAATTAATAAAACAGTAAAAATAAAAAAAAAATAAATCGTTTAGGTTAGTTCTAGATATTTCCCATGTTGCAACAAAATCATACTATCAACTTTTTTAATATGAAAATGAAATCTTAACTGGAAATTTTCAAAATGAAATTCTTCTGGAGCTAATTTATGAGAAGAACACAAGTTAAAATTTTTCAACATGTGAAAAAACAGTAAACTTTCCAGTTATCAGCAAAGGACATTATTTATGGTATTTGCTTAAAAATGGAATGAAAATATTATCATGAGGTCATCTGAAAAGAAAACTATTGCATATTTTCTTTTTGAACTATATGAAACTGGTGAAGCAGTAATTTCTCAAGCTTTAGATTCTTTTGTCAGTGATTTTCCATGGTTTTTTAATTGTTGGTTTCTGAAACTAGTTTCTGATTTTTTTTTTGAAATATTACAGTGAGGAAAATGGAAAAAAAAAATTTAGGTTGTCAAGACATTTTCAGTGCGAAAATCCTTGGTATTAGCTGAATCCTTGCTGAGACTTAGATTTTTCAAATCTAGATTGGAAGTGATTTTTTAGAAGTTTAAAGCAAATTATGAATGTCTGAAGTTTTTCAGTTTAGATTTTTTAAATTTGAAAAAATTCATGACAGTAATCTTCAACTCCAAGCTCTTCAGTTTCGTTTCTATAAGTATTTTTCTGGAAAATTGACAAAATGTTATTGAAAAAACTTATTCTTTCCAACTATACAAAACTATTGTAACCGTAAATTTTTATCTTAATTTTTTGTATCCATCATTTTTCAGAAAAACAAAATATTTTATGGGAAAAAAGTTACTTCTTGGTTTTCGGACAACCTAATCTTGTTTAGTGTAGGTTTTTCAAAGCATTTTAGTGATTTTCGAAATAAATTTGCCTTCATTTCGTTCACATCAATCATAGTATGGAGAAGAATTGTTGATAAATTATTCTTCAAATTATGTGAACCTAGGGAAACCTAGATTGGAAGTGATTTTTTAAAAGTTTGTTGATCAAAGCAATCTATGAATGTGTGAAGTTTTTCAGTTTAGAACTTTTTGATTTTAAAAACAATACTGATAGTAATTTTCGAGTCTAAGATTTTTAAAATACTTTTTAGTGTCTACAAGTATTTTTCTGCGAAAATGAGAGGAATACTATTGAAAACTTATTCTTTCCAACTATACAAAACTATTGTAACAGTATTTTTTTTCTTATTTTTTGTAACCATCATTTTTCAGAAAATATTTTATGGAGAAAAAGTTACTTCTTGGTTTTCGGACAATCTTATCTTGTTTGATGTAGGTTTTTCAGATATTTTTGAGAATTTTAGAAGAAATTTACCCTTCATTCCATTCACAAAAATCATCATATGAAGAAGAATTGTTGATAAATTATTCTTCAAATTATGTGAACCTAGTGAAACAGTAAATATTAGTGTTAAAATCTAGAGTGGAAATGGCTTTTAAAATGTTGTTCTTCAAAACAAACTATGAATGTGTGAAGTTTTTCAGTTTAGATTTTTTAATTTGAAAAACAATACTGATATTAGTTTCAAGTCCAAGTTTTTTAAAAGCTACAGGTATTTTTCTGGAAAATCAAGAAACATACTATTGAAAACTTATTCTTTTTAACTATACAAAACTACTGTGACAGTAAATTTTTCTCTTATTTATGAGAAAAATTAAATATTTCATGGGAAAAAAAGTTACTTCTTAGTTTTCGGACAATATAATCTTGTGGTTTTTCAGAATGTAACATTTTTAAAAGAATTTCAGAAGAAAATTACCTTCATTCCATTCACATCAATCATCGTATTATTGGCCAAAATCTTGGCATCAAACACATATGGATAAATCTCCTGTGGTCCAGCCGCGGACTTCAACGTTGGTGTCCATTTCATCATATCGATTTCCAATTGTCTTTGTCTAGCCAGCTCTTTTTGTGCGAGCTCAATCTCCATTCTCTCATCATTATCAAAAGCGTTGATGATTCTAAATAGAAAATAGATATTATTTTCTAAGGGAACTCTTCATTATACCTGTTCATCTCTCGCTTATTTCTTTTCTGCTCTCTTCTCAACTCTCTTCTCATTTCATTTTGCGACGTCGATTGGACACTCACAGATTGCAAAAAACCAGGAACCGCACTTGACGTGGACGCCACCTAAAAACCAACAAAAAATAAATAAAAAAGAGCCACGATCATTTTCGATCATTTCTTAGTCTTTGAAACATGTCTAAAATTATGCAATTTCTGACAATTTTTGGTTGTATGCAGTGGGCTGTGGGAGCCGTTGATGTTTTAATTGACAATGATCGGAGTACGGAATTTGATCGAATGACACAATGTGATGATGTTAGATTTTGCTCGAAGGATTTGAAGTGAGTGATGGAGCCAAACTAGCTTGTTTATTTATCTAGAGACTAAAATTTGAGTCATATTTGTCGAGTTGAACCTAATTCTCCAAGCAAAACTCGAATTTGACAATTTTAGAACTTCCAAAAGGAACTTGATCCTAACAGGTTTTAGATCTATCCATTTTTAAAACTGAAAATAACATCGGCCAAGTCGAGGTTTAGGTTCCAAAAATATGAATTCGACTTGTTATTGATAATAATATCAATTTTCAATTATCATAAAAATGGTCAAACATGGATGGATTAAGCATAGGAAATCAAGCCAAAGCCTGACACGCTGAAAACTCATCTTGTCAGCCAATTTTTGTATAAATTCAGACCCTTCCACAAAAGAAAATTTGAAAACGATGGGCTTTGAAAAAATATTCTCAAATTGTGAAATCTTGTTCAGGCACTAATGTTTCTAAAATTTCGTTTCACAAATTTGTCCAGATTTCTGCTCGTGATATTTCTGATCCTAAATATGTGAACCCGGTAAAAATCGTTCGCTATCATTCACTACGAATTCTACTTCAAAAATAAGACCTTCAATCTTTTTTCAGACCCTACAAGGATGAGAAGCCCAACAAGTACAAAACAATGCGTGAAACTGCGTTAAAACTCATAAAACTCCATGAAAACGGTATTATCGGAGTCCGCAAGTAACCAATCAACACTTTTTTCTTTTTTCATAGGTTCAAAAATCCCTTACAGCAGTTCAAACTATGTCGAATTGATTGAGGCTCAATACAAAACTTGTGTCGATGATACAGCTGGATTTCTTTTAGATGAAAACGTCGAGGATTATAAGATCAGTTGTGTTTGGACAGGTTTAAAAGATATAACTAATTGGATTTGAAGAAAATTAAGATTTTCAGGTGGTATTCAAGTTGGTAGATGTGTTGCAGTTCCTGAGAAATATACAACGAGCCCATATTTTTACATTAATGGTGCTGAATGGACTCGAAAGGTTAATGTAAGTTCACAAAAGCTCTCTGATTCACATTATAATAAATAAAAATTCTTCTTCAGGCAGTCCGTGATGCTTTGGGATGTGAAAATTGGGTTCCAATCAATCCCAATGAATACGAATTATACATTTGTAATGAGCGATGCATTCAAGGGGGAATTGGATTCCTTGCGAGTATTCTGATACTGGTTGTACTCACTTTTTCGTTTTGCAAGAATTGTGCATAAAAAATATACTCACCTTTTTCTGATTTTTCAACAATGTTTTGCGGTTTTGCAATTCGGTTGTTATGATGTTTCGTTTTTCCAGAATTTCAGACGCGAGCTCGAATTGATCGAACCCTAAAATATCGAAAAGTTCTCCTTGAAGATCGTCATCGGATTTCATCGATAGGATCATTTCGATGAGACTGGGAGTTATTGTCTGGAAAATTAGAAAATTTGAATACATCATTTGGTAAATATTGGAATATTTTCGCAATGAATTCTGAAACTGAGCGTTAAAAATTGTTGAATAACTATTTTTCTTTATCAAATTTCGAATTTTTATTGTCAGTTCATAACGGAAAAGAAGTAACTTTAAAAAAAAACGAATTGAAGTTAACTTCTACGACTATTTTTCAATTTTTAGACTTTTTTCTTAATTTGTATAGTTATTCGGTTAAGGAACCGTTCATTCATTACTATTTTTTGACCTTTTCATTGATTGTTAACACTTTTTGTCTTTTTTCTCAATTTTTAGCATACAAATGTTTTAATTGAGTTTATATTTTAGATATTTATTTGCTGATTGTGAACACAAAATATTATTGTTTAAATTTTTATTTCAAGTAACCAACTGTTTTTTTTTAAACTAATTAATGATTTTATCGCTAATTTTTCGGTCAAGTTTGCTCAGAGTATCGTTTTTTTAACCACGTTCTCAAGTATTTAGTAGAGTCAAGCAATTATCTCGCAGTCCTCCTTTAACACACGATGTTATCGTTTTAAAGTTTTATTTTAGAACATATATTATCTTATAAACTGATTTTTCGGCCAGAATCGAGTTTTTATGCACTCTGGCTTTATTAGGACTTTTCAGTATTGAACCTATGTATAAAATTTGATTTTAAATATCGAAAGTTTGGGTTTTTATAATATTTAGCACAAGAAATGTATACTGCAATACTGGTTCCTATTTTTCAACTATATTCTCAAAATACTCACATCATATGCAGCCGGAAAACTTTCTCGAAGACGTCTTGTAATTGATTCAAACGTCGTTTCACTTGCACTTCCGTTTGAATCATCTAATTCTCCGACTTCTGGAATATCTTCCTGTTCAACAGCATTCGGCCATTCAACAAATTCCGGAACTATATTTCCAGAAATTAAGTGTTGAGGAATGAAGTGTCGGACTGATTCAGGAGGTGGCTCTATAAATAGAACAAATATGATTTAATGGGGAAATTTATGAAATTTCTCACCTTCATTTTCTACCCGTGCTTTTAACCTGCGAAGTTTGTACATCTAAAAAACTAATATTGAGGAATGAGAACCAAGAGAATTGAAATAAATAATATAAGAAATTTCCTAAAATTATGAAAAATTTCGTAACAAAAAATTTTCTGAAAAATTCTATGGGGTACTTTAGATTCCAGAGAATTTTTAAAAAATAATTCCAATCAACAAAAAAATCGTATTATCGTTCAAAAAATGTTCCAAACATCTGAAAATCTGAAAAATTAGCAAAAAAATATATGGCCTAGAAATTATGGCCGAACTTTCGCGCCACATGTAGTTTGTTCGGACAACAATATAATTTTTATTTTTCGCTTTTTCACTTTTTCTCACGTGATATTTTCAGGTTTCAAAAAAAAAAATGGAAGGGAAGCGTCGTGATCGCGATCGTCGGCCAGTTGGTCCATCAACTCCAACAAGAATCATCAAACCGCGACAAACATTAGTGTCACAAGTTGTCGAAAAAGAATTGTCTCAACCACAACCAAAAGAATTGATGTCTCCAGTTTCATCAGAACCAAAACCCGATGCGAAACCAGCGTTAAAAGAAGGTTGCAAATTCATCAGCGAATATGGTGAAATAACAGACGCCGTGTTAGAAGTGCTAACAAATAATGTGAATTTCAATGTAGTTTCTGCAATCGGACCACAGGGTACGGGAAAATCGACCGTTTTGAGTATGTTGGCCGGAAATACTTCAAGGCACATGTATCGAGATTATGTATTTCGACCGGTTTCTCGAGAAGCTAACGAATTATCACGCCACCAAACGATGAAGCTTGAGATATTTATAACCAATCATCATATTTTTATTGATTGTCAACCAACGCATAGTGTATCAATCCTCGAAGTTCTGACTCGCAACTCAAAATTCGACGACCCACACGGTGGCACTGAAACCCTCAAACTCCTCTCCTTCCTCTTCGCTGTCAGTCATACCGTCCTAGTTTGCAATGAGAGTTATATCGATATGAATATGATTAGAACAATCAGAACTGCCAGTCTTATTCGACCATATTTGAAGAACTTTGAACCAAAACTTTCATTAGACCGCAAAGTCAACTTATGTAAGTGTTTTTTTGAATTAAAACTAGAATTATTTTTATAAACTTTCAGTGTTTCTTCATACGAAAGCGCAATCGATTGATTTTACCGCATCGGTTATGGCGGAAAGGGAGAATTTGTTGAGGAGAATGTTTGATGATTCAGATTTGTGAGTTCGAAAAGTATACCTGAATAAAAATAAAGGTTTATTTGCAGATTCCGTCTTCCGACTAAGCTTTTTTTCCCATTGGCGGATATAAAACTACGAAGAGATCAACTTTGTGGTGAGTAAATTTTAAAATTTGAAAAAAAAAAACTGAAAAGTTGGAAGTAAAGCTAAATCATAACATAAAAAAGCAAATATTCGAAGGTTTTAGTCAAATTATTAAATTTTAACAATGTTATAATGCTCCTCGGGTCGAAATCTAAATATTCCAGGTCCTAAAAAAAGTAATATCCCTATTAGAATCCGTGTTCAAATTGCCGCGCCGTGCACCACAAACGCGCTAGTCTTCTGTCAATGACGCCGGTTGTGTGTTTGCACGTTCTCGGTTTTTACTTTTCTTTTTCTGGTTTAGAGGATTGGTGTGTTTTCTTGACTTGTAGGTTCCTTCTAGGTTTTTCGTGTTCTGGGGATGGTCTTAAACCATCCCCCTCTTGTCATAAACGGTATTTGATCAATAAAATGTCAAATATCAAACACTTCGTTGATTTCTTGTTCCGCTAGTGGTTTTTATCCACTTTAATCTTTGTTGTCATGCAAGTTCCGAAGAACAACAACCAGGACAATGCAACTAAAATATACGCCTATATAATAAAAAGTAAAATTATTTTTAACGATGCATTTTTCTAAATTCAGCTCCAATTTCAGTACTTATAATTGAATGTATTCAAAATTAGAACTCTAGGTTTAACTATATGTTGACCTAGTGATTTTTTTAATCCGTAGAACGGTTTTACTATTCGGATGTAATAGTATGCCAAAATATTTTTGAGCCGAGAAAATTAATATGGCATCACAATTGAGTGATTTCGTTGTGATAATTGAGAATAATCATTCTGAAATCTAGATTTTCATGTGAAAATGAATATAATTCACAGAATATGAAGGTAATATGCTTGAAAATTGGGACTAAGGTTCGATAATTCAAAAAATATGCTTTGAAGTGCATGTATATTCTAAAATTTTCAAAACTGAAGTGATTTCGAAGTTTTTCTCGTATTCATAAAACCAGTTCTAAACTTTGAATGTGAAAAAAAACCGCCTATTTGTCTACCAAGTTCTATTTATTTTTACTTTTCGAAATATAATAAAATCTATCCTTCGAAATTGTTGTTTCTGAAATATTCAATAATAATTTCCAGAAAACGCCGAAGCTGAAAACGAAGACGACATCGAGAAGAGCTTTCAATTATTCGACGATGAAATCTACAAACTTCGCGGCGAAATTCTCAAAAATCGCGATTCCTTCACTGAAATTGTTGGAGCCATGGATGAAAAGAAATGGTAAAAGTCACAAAAAATCTCAAAATTTTTCACAATCTTGTTTTCTTTTCAGGGCGGAAATGTGTCAAGAAGTGATGAAAGACCCAATCTTGGCCAACTCTCTTCGACAATTCCAAAAAATGTCAGCCGATGCCAATTTGTTGAAAGACTACTGAACTTTGGGGACTTTTTGCTTCTGAAGAACCAAGCAGATTTGACACCACCGCTGGGGACTGAAATTTCAATGCGGATATTTAAAATGAAATGTTTGGATTTGTATTTTCTCCCCCGGAACCAACTGAAAAATTAGGATGTATTGTGTTTTTGTGTGTGCGTGTGTGCACATTGTGCTTTTTTCTCTCAAATTATTCAAGTGGAACAATTTTTCATACTTCTCACTTGACAAATCTATAATTCTAAACCTTGCAGCGAAAAAAAATGAAGAAGTCGAGCGTCATTTTCTATAATCATAATCCCCTCCTAAACTTTTCTCTGAATATCCATCCCCGAAAAAAAGAGAATATGCATCACTTTTTTTCTCGTTTTTGTTATTATTGCTGGAATTCACAGTACTATGATCGAGAGGGAATTGCGGTTTTTTTTGCATAATTTTTTTTAAAATTTTCACTTCAAAATCATAATTTCAAACTTTGGAACTCATATCCGGAAGGTAAATCTTTAGATATCGAAATTGACTTTCAGTTTTTATTTTTCAATTTGATAAGTCTCAAAACCGGAAGTCATATTTAAAATTTTGTAAAGTTCACTACTGAAACATGATAACTGAACTTCCGTTTCAAAATTTAAAAAAAAAATCAATATCCATAAAAATCGAGAAAACCCTCATCAAAAATTCAAATTTGAATTAACATTTTTCAGGTAAAATTGCTTGAAATTCAAGAAAATATCATCTTATTTTAACTCTTAAGCGCGCAATTTCAGCACCAAAACTTGAAAATAGAAAGATTAATGGTTAAATCTTGGATAACGGAAGTTGATGTTTAATTTTAAAGGAACACCGTAATCTAAAATCGATAGGTTTTATCGATTTTAGATCGGAGTGTTGCTTTAAAATTAAACATGGACTTCCGCCTTTCCAAATTTAGCCGTTAATCTTCAAATTTTCAAGATTTGCTGCTGAAGTTTCACGTTTAAGAGTTAAAATTATATGCAATTCCCTTAAATTTTAAGCAATTTTACCTGAAAAAAAATAATATTTTATAGAAAAATCGACGTTTTGATCTGAAAATTGGATTTTTTAAATGTTTTATGTCCAAAAGACGTCATACTCAAAAACCTGACAATTTACAACAAAATTTTGCAGCCAAAATTGACTTTTTGAAGTCCGAACCTTAGGCTACTCCATTTTCAATTTTAAGTTTTTGTCGAATTTTCAATTTTCTCTTCAAAAACTCTATGAATCATTGCGTATAATTTTTTTCGCTGCGAAGTAATTGAATTTCCTAAAATGAAAAAAACATGATTTTTTCCGGTTTCTCCAAAAACATCCGGTTTTCCGAAAAACAAAACTCTGCAAACTTTGTAAATTCAAAGTTAGAACCTGTTTGCAAAAATTAATGAATTTCAGAGCTGTGACGTGATTTTGCAGAATATTTATGGTTATAAAAGTGCTCATGCTCATGCACTTTTATAACATAACAACAAGTAGTACGATAAAATGCACATAACAATGTCCCCCTCGAAAGATAAAGCATTATATTTTTATTCTTCTCCTCCCTGCTAAATAACATTGAAGAAGAAAAAGAAGATGATCGAATCCACCCACTTCCTATAAACTTTTTGCCATCCTCATCATTACTAATATTTTGCCATCTAATATATTCCAGTGGTTTTTCAGAAAAATATTCATAATCCGCCTGATTTAATACGAGGATTTGAAAGAAAAGAGCTCAAAAGATTTGTCTCCGCCGTGTGTTTTTTGTATCTATCTATCTATCTCGATTCTTCCTCTTCTTGTTGTCAGGATTCGTTCGATTTACATTTTTTTTTCTTTTTTCATTCTGACAACAAAGAATTTCATGTTTTTGTTGTCACTCACTCGTCTTTCACAAAGTTGTAACTAGAAAATCTTTTTAAAAAAATAAATAAATAAAACGTTACCCCTAATATCCTTTCAGCCAACACTTGGAAATGCTTTTGTTTTTCAAGAAGAAGTTGTAAAAAAATAAATTAAAAAATATTCCTGGTTTTTGTTCTCACAAGTTTTCTCTTCAAAAAAAAAGTGGAACGGTTTCTTGATTTGATAATATTTCTGGAAAAATTGAATTTGACATTTTTCTAATTACATGTTTCAGAAGTACTTTGAAATATAATCAAACAATTTGAGATAGTTTATCAACATTTTTATCATGTTTAATATTTTTACTATGAAATTTAAAGATTTTTAATAAATATGGTTGCCGAAATATGTGCGAATTTTTAAAAAATACATCAGTTTTATCTAATTTTCAGCACCGTTTCCACCAAATTGGGTATTCTAGAGTTTTTTCGTATCAAAGAGCCTTTGATAAAAGTTTTAGCATTTCGGAGCTGAATTGCGCAAAAATTGACTGCGTGATAATTTTCAGCGTTTCAACGTCCATGAAATACTGAAACTGATTCCTCCGTTCAAACTTTAAGGTTTTTGATTACCCTAATTTCAACCATCTAGTCATAGAATTTTCAGCATATAAATATATGTTCAGAAATTGAATGCGGATTTTCAGCGTTTGAAAGTCTGTAAAATGAAATGAGAAAAAAGTCAATTGAAAAACAAGAAATATGTACAGCTTCTGAAACTTCACTGAACTTCGTAGGGGTAAATTATGAAACACTTTTTATGAAAACCTTTCAAGTCAAATAACCTCTTATGATGACTCATCGATGAATATAACGATGAATATAGCGTAATCGATTTTATGATGAGGTTTGCAGAGATAAATCCAATTTTCAGAAAATTTACTGAAATTAGTCGAGTAGGATCTGCAACATTCGTTACATATTAATTTTCAAATCAAATAATCTTATATCACTCTTTTTTTTCTTTTTAAAGCTTTGCAAAATATTTTTAAAAATATTTTGAATAAAATAAATATTATGTGACAGATTTTGATGTTATTTTATAATTTCGGAGCTCAATTTTAAATTTCTATGTGATTTAAAAAAAAATAGAATACTGAAATACTAAAAACCATAAAGAATAATTCATTTTTGGTTTTAAACATACCTCTGAGCACCACAAGTATATTTTTTAATTAAATTACCTTCTTTAACTCCTTTTCCTGTTCAAAACTTCGAAAACAACCAAAAAACCTGAAAAAGAAAATAAATTCCCATTCCCAACATGTCGTAAGCTTCCGTGTGTCGTACGCAATACACACATTCAATTTCCCTACAGTACTCCTTCTCATTTTTAATCCGCGAATTCGAATTGCTCTTTCACCAACGGAAAATGATATTTAATAAATGATTTTTGAATTACTAAAAGAAGTTGTCGATTTCCGGCAGAATGAATTTGCTGAACACCCTTTGCCGCTTCGTTTTTTTTTCTTCTTCTAATTCATTCATTAGTATTTTCTACATCATTCCACCGAGCGAGTAAAATAAAAATAGAAATTTGGAAAAAAAAACAACTCTCTTTCCTCAACCACGCCTGTCACTTTGACACTTTGAATAAAACTTTATTTCATTTTCATTTTCTCCAATTTTTCAGAGCACAACTTGTGACCTTCCAGAAGATTATCAGTTTGACGTCTTCTCATTATCATTTTTCTTTTTTTTTCTTTTCGAGGAGAAGAAGAAGACGAGGGGATATTATAACTTATAGAGCGGATATTAGCGCGGATTAGGGGCACTGAAATTCAATTTTCTATATAATTTTCGAGATTAGTTTTTATTGATTATGCGGCAAATTTCTTCTTCTCCTCTTCTTTTTTGGTAGCTTATGACAAAAACATTTTCGAATTAAAAGAACTATCTGTCTAGGTTACTGTACTTCCTGTCTGGACCTTTTCCTCCCTTTAAAAAATCAATATTTTCCAGGAAACACCCAAAAAACCATAGGAAACCACATTTTTGGATGGCAGACGGTAAGAGTTGGCTCTCTTTTTGCTTATGAGCAAGTATTTTTGCAGAACCATACAATCAAGAAGATGTTTGCTACAATGTTGCTCAACAAAACGAAGACTTTGATTATGAACTTTTATTAGTGCTCCAACCGGAAGAGTGTGATTGTAGTTTTGACCCTCATATCTTCGCTCCGGTGAGTGAACAAAAAAAAATGAAAAAAAGTTTCCACATGTGGGATTCGAACCCACGACCTTCTGCATGGTAGGCAGACGCGCTAACCCTAACACCATGCAACACACATAAGCGCTTGTGTTAAATTGCCATTATAAAACCTGTGTGTTTTTTTTGCAGGTATGTAGGCCGATATGTGGAGAAGTCACCAATCTAGCCCCATTTTTCTCAATCAACGAGGACACTTTATTCGACTATGTGATCCCCGGAATGATCCTTTTACTCGTTTTTCTCGTCGGCACCGTGGGAAATGCCATGGTGATATTTGTGGTGAATCGGTTCAAACGAATGCGCAACGTCACCAACGTCTTCTTGGCCTCGTTGAGCACCGCCGACATTTGTCTAATCTGGTTTTGTGTGCCGATTATGTTTGTGAAATACACGTCGAATATGTGGCATTTGGGTCGATTTGCGTGCTATTTTGTGCATTATATACAACAATTCACATGTTTTTGCTCAGTTTTGACCATGACTATGATCAGTTTTGAGCGATTTTTGGCCATTGCTTATCCGATGAGAAATATTTGGATATCATCGATTGGTCGGGCGAAAAAGGTTAGCAACGTTGAAAATAGGAAATTGAATTTTGAATTCCCACTCATTTATTTTCTAACGCTAAAGAACGGGCTATCGGAGTGTCGTTGTTCACTTTCCTAATATTCAGTAAAAAGTAGGAAATCTAAATTAGAATTTCCACTTATTTATCTTCTAACACTTAAAGGAACATAGCCATGTATTAAAGGAACATAGATAATATGATGATTAAAGGAGCATAGCCATATTTTAAAGGAACATAGGTAAGCTAATGATTAAAGGAACATAGTAATAATTAAAGAAACATAGTTACTATTAAAGGAACATAGATAAGCTGATGATTAAAGAAGCATAGCCATATTTTAAAGGAACATAGGTAAGCTAATGATTAAAGGAACATAGTAATAATTAAAAAAAAACATAGTTACTATTAAAGGAACATAGATAAGCTGATGATTAAAGGAGCATAGCCATATTTTAAAGGAACATAGCCATGTATTAAAGGAACATAGATAAGCTAATGATTAAAGGAGCATAGCCATATTTTAAAGGAACATAGACATTTTCTTAAAGGAACATAGCTACCTGATCGTTAGAGGAACATAGACATGTATTAAAGAAGCATAGGTAAGCTGATAATTGAAGAAACATAGGTGAGCTAATGATTAAAGGAGCATAGCCACTATTAAATGAACAAAGATACGCTTATGGTTAAAGGAGCATTTTTACCTGAAATTTTTCTGCCCCAGAAATTTGAAAAATTAAATTTCTAGGCCATGTGAGCAAGTGTGCTCCAATGTAATTTAGTTTTTTAAAGACGAAATTGGCTTGAAAATCCGAAATATTTTATTCTCTCTTGCCAAATTTTTTTAAAATAAAAACAAGATTACTGTAGCTGACAATAAACACCATATTCGACGTGCAAATCTTTGTAAATCTTTAAAGGGACATAATATCCATAATTTCAGGCGATTCTCATAATCTGGGTATCCTCCGCAATTCTGGCTCTACCCACCGCTCTTCGCATTGACTACCATAACGTCGAAACCAATGAAACGATGAGCGAAAGAAATTACTGGTGTCGACGAAACTTCCCGAAAAACCTGTTCGGATATGATAGTAACAAGTTGAACCGGATGTATGCAGTTTATCAGGTATAATGAATATATAGGCTCGGAAAGTTTAACAATCAAAATTTATAGCTCATCCTCTTGATCATTTTCCCTGTCACAACGATGTCGATTTGTTATGCGAGAGTTTCTGCCATTGTTTATCGCAGCTCTAAGGATCGAGTCATACTTTCGCAAGCTATGGTGGCATTTTCGAAGGCGGCTACAGATGCGGTGACATTTTCGGGATATTCAGCGATTCCGATGATAACCACTTCGAGGAATTTGAAAACGGCGAACACTACGATTAATTCATATACTAAGCATAGGAATAATCGGGTGGCTGAGGCAAATAAGAAACAGGTAATCATTCATGTTGGTGTGGTATAGGCGTGGCTGCTTGACAGCTAGAATTTTTTGTCAAGGCGTGGCTGCTTGACAGCTGAAAATGTTTGTCAAGGAGTGGCTGCTTGACAGCTAGAATTTCTTTTCAAGGATTGGTTGCTTGGCAGCTGAAATTTCTTATGAAGGAGTGGGTCCTAGACAGCTAAACCTTTTAATCAAGGCGTCGCTGCTTGACATCTAAATTTTTTGGTCAAGAAGTGGCTGCTTGACAGTGAGAATATTTTGTCAACGCATTGCTGCTTGACAGCTAGAATTACTTATCAAGGAGTAACTACTTGACAGCTAAAATTTATTGTCAAGGAGCGGCTGCTTGACAGCTAGAATCACTTGCCAAGGAGTCGCTGCTTGACAGCTAATACTCTCGATCAAGGCGTGGCTGCTTGACAGCTAGAATATCTTGTCAAGGAGTGGCTGCTTGATAGCTAATATTTTTGTGCAAGGTATGGCTGCTTGAGAGATATAGTTCTCGGTCAAGGCGTCGCTGCTTGACAGCTAGAGGTTCTTGTCAAGGAGTGGCTGCTTGTCAGCTAGAATTACTTGTCAAGGAGTGGCTGCTTGTTAGCTGGCATTTTTTTGTCGAGGGGGAGCTGCTTGTCAGCTAGAATATCTTGTCAAGGCATGGCTGCTTGACAGATAAAATATTTTGTCAAAGAGTGACTGCTTGATAGCTAATATTTTTGTGCAATGCATGGCTGCTTGAGAGATATAGTTCTCGGTCAAGGCGTCGCTGCTTGACAGCTAGAGGTTCTTGTCAAGGAGTGGCTGCTTGTCAGCTAGAACTACTTGTCAAGGAGTGGCTGCTTGACAGCTAGAGATTCTTGTCAAGGAGTGGCTGCTTGACAGCTAGGATATCCTGTCAAGGAGTGTCTGCTTGATATCTAGAAATTTTTGTCAAGGAGAAGCTGCTTGACGGCTAGAATTTCTTGTCAAGGCATTGCTGCTTGACAGCTAGTATTATTGGTCAAGGCGTGGCTGCTTGACATGTGAGGCTTAGAAGAGGTTGCTTATGAGCTAGAATCACTTACCAAGGAGGAGCTGCTTAACAGCTAGAATATCCTGTCAAGACATTGCTGCTTGACAGAAATAATTCTGGGTTAAGGCATCGCTGCTTGTCATCTAGAGATTCTCGTCAAGGAGTGGCTGCTTGCCAGCTAGAATTACTTGTCAAGGAGCGGCTGCTTGAGAAAAAAATTCAAACTGTCAAGCAACCACTCCTTGACTGCTGAAACCTATCAAAATCCCCAATTCCAGATAGTCCAAATGCTCATCTCAATCGTGGTCATGTTCACCTTTTGCTGGCTGCCCACTATAGTCGACGAACTGCTCACCTCCTTCGGCTACCTATGCAAAACTTCCAACACACCGATGCTCAAAAAAATGCGCATGGGATTCAATTGCCTGGTAAGCTATGCTCTTTTGCTCATCATTATTTGCTCTTTTTTCTTCTAGACCTATTGTCAATCATGTATAAATCCGATCCTCTACGCTTTCATATCTCAAAACTTCCGGTCTACATTCAAAACTGCTTACTCAAGGATGAAAAATCGGTTACAGGTAGGTCCCGTTTTTTTGGAACCGAAAAAAATCGATAATCAGGAATCACTGGTACTCCATTAGGAAGGTATTATTTGAGTGTGTGTGCCATTTTTTTCGCATGAAAAGTTTGCAGTTCTTTTCCACCCTCCCCAGTTCCAAAAATCAATCAATCCATAATTCCAGGGTGTTGAGGAGATGCGGTCCCGGATGGGATCTTGTAGTTCGGCGAGTATGATGAGCACCAGAAATCAACACCGGATCTATGGCTCCAGTTTCAACACGTTGACAGTGCCGGGCAGGACGATGATCACGCCGAATATGTCGCGCGACGTGTCGCAGTTGTCGTTGTGTCGACCGTCGTCGCAAATGTCGTTTTGTCGGTCGAAGAGTCCGATTGCGGCGGATATGGCGTCGACGTTTGGCAGGTGGGTGCATGGTCATGGTTTTAAAGGAACATGTTTGTAACCTTAAAGTAACATTGCCGCTTTGTTCAAAGGAACATGGTCATGTTTAAAGGAACATAGCCGATTTCTTTAAAGGGACATAGTCATGTTTAAAGGAACATAACCACTTTCCTAGTTAACACAGCTCAATCTTAAAGGAACAAAGTCATAATTTTAAACGAACATAGCTACTTTCTAAAAGGAACATAGAAGCTTTTATTAAAGGAACATGGCCACTTTCTTAAAGGAACATAGTCACTTTCTTAATGGAACATATTAGCCTAAATTCAATCGGTAACCCGCGCTCTACTGATAATGTCATAGTAATTCAGCCCAAACACATTTTTTTTTCCAATTTTGATATGAGAAAATTCTGGTTTTAAAAATTTTTGATGCCAAAAATGAAAATCAGAGCTACAGTAATCCTATGGAAGCAATACGAATAA
The DNA here is from genome assembly GCA_900536415.3 of Caenorhabditis sp. 38 MB-2015. Lineage (NCBI taxonomy): Eukaryota > Metazoa > Nematoda > Chromadorea > Rhabditida > Rhabditidae > Caenorhabditis > Caenorhabditis quiockensis. The sequence continues at coordinate 171,437 of LR548858.1, forward strand.
CATTAAAGGATCATGGTCATAATCTTAAAGGAACATACAGTAGTATCCCATTATTAGCCAGGAAACAGTCCCTGCCACAGGGCTAACGAGAAATTTTCAAATGATGATATGTTCATCTATGGGGTTATTGAACCCGTGGAATTCGATGCTGCTATCAGAATCAGCCAAAAAATACCATACACTTCATATGGTCAATGATTCTTCCTCTTATGTTTTTCCTCTAATGTACTTCGTTCCGATTATGATTCTTCCCAGTTATGATTCTTCCTCTAGAAATCTCTTAATGTTTTTCGTTTTGATATAAATTTTCTTCAGATTTTTTTTTTTGAATTTTCGTGAGACTTTCAGTATTAAGGTACATTTGTGACAATCAGTTCTTATAAGGCCAGTGGTAAAAAAAAATTTTGGCTGAAAGGGGTTAGAAAAATTGATCAGATTTATTCTTTCTTACTTCGCTGAAAAAATACTAGGTGAGAATGGGAAACTTTTCGCTGAATTCTCAGATTTTTATGGTGTAGACGTTATTTTTTCAGAAATTTTTCAAATAATTTTTTATGTTGAGATACATTAATTTCAAATTTAATCTTAGGCTTCGTTTTT
>LR548858.1:172045-182581 GCA_900536415.3 Caenorhabditis sp. 38 MB-2015
GTTTTTTTTTTTTTTTTTTTTTTTTGCAAGCTTATTTTTATGATTTTCGATTAATAACTTTACAACGCAGTCAGAAAACCTATTTTCTCCATCAAAATTGTATAAAATATGTACAATAATACTCGAAGCCACAACTGAACTTAAAAAAAAAACATCTGATGAAAATTGATATCCATACGAAAAACATTAAGATAATTCTAGAGAAAGAATCATAATCGGAACGAAATACATTAGAGGAAAAACATAAGAGAAAAAATCATTGACCCACTTCATATTCCAGACATCGCCCGCGTAGTCCAACCGACGCATCGCGTGACTCTGGCCGCCCTCGAAGTCCCACCGATCTCTCCCAATCCACCAAACCATCGCGACGATCCTCCTCAATCCGACCACGCAGTCCAACCACAGTCTCACAAATGTCAACAGTGGTGAGATCAAGAAGTCCGACTGGTAATTCAGACTGCTCATCATTGTTACCTTCAAGGTAAAATACTTTACAAAAATATGTCGTAACCCTGAAAAATAATGATTTTAGTTGCAGAACCAGGAGTCCCACTTTACAATCCAACACTTCTGGCCAATCAAGAGGAAGTCTCGAGAAAACCACAGATCGATTGAGTGTCCGAGACGCGGTTCGACCAAAAACACCACCTTGTCATGTTTGAAAAAATATACTTTTGTTTTTTTTTTTTTGGATAATTTTTCTCCTTCTTTTGATAAATAGTCATAATTTTAAGCTAAAGATATCGTCTCACAAAAACTGGAGCACATTGCTGATACCTTTGAGCATAACTGTGCAAAATATAGAGCCAAACGGACCATTTTGAGCCGAGTTATGATGATTTAACCAACAGTATGCTATAACATGGTGCATCGACTTTCATATGTAGCGTTAAAATACCAAAAAAAAAAGTACAGTAACGATTCAAAGGAACATGTCGATTTTGTACAAAAAAAAATTTTCTGACTCTTCTGACCAGTGTACTAGATCAAAGTTCAAATTCATTCTTTATAGATGCTGATAAGTAAAAAGGGGAAAAACCAAAAAAAAAAAAAAAATCACAGTCAATTAGGATATATGGAGATCATAATGTCGATACGGGTTCTCAGAATTGTGAGAATTTTCTCATGCTCGCCGGCGAATTTCTGCTCTCCACGTTCAGTGATATCTTGCGATTCGGGCACAATGAAACACGTCTGGAAAAAATCAATAAAATGGTACCCATATACCCGTCTACCCGTCTACCCATATACCCCTAGATACCCATAAACCCGTATCTACCCGTATCTACCCGTATCTACCCGTGTCTACCCGTATCTACCCGTATCTACCCGTATCTACCCATAAACCCCTAGATACCCCTAGATACCCATAAACCCGTATCTACCCGTATCTACCCGTATCTACCCGTATCTACCCGTGTCTACCCGTATCTACCCATAAACCCCTAGATACCCCTAGATACCCATAAACCCGTATCTACCCGTATCTACCCGTATCTACCCGTATCTACCCGTATCTACCCATACCTCTCAATGTTTTCAAAGTATTGCACATGTGCATTGAATGAGTGCTTCCGTCTACATTGCCTTGATTGTGCGTCGAATCCATCGCGCATGAGCTCTACTATGGAGCATATCAGAAGTCTCCACGCGCGACTCGTCTCCTTGCTCTGCTTCACACCATCCTGCTTCAATATAATCTCCACCATAATCTCCTGAAATCGATCCCATTCCTTTGTGCTGAACCCGTTCTTCAGATTCACATGATTCGCTCCGATCTCCTTCAGAAATTCGGCGTCGACATCACCCTCGACGATTCGATCAAGGAGTTGTAATAGATATTTGGCATGATCGGCGACGGTTCGAACTTGATTGGGATTAGTGGATAGGGAATAGGTGGCGGATTGAAAGCATTGGGAGACTATGGGACACGTGGATTCGAGACGGGAGAAGCAGCGGGTGAGCACGATGATGAGCCCTTTGGTGTTGATGTGACGCCATGATCGACGGACTGTGGAGACCTGAAGTTTATCATCTTGAGCTTTTCTATTATTTTCAAGTGTTTATGCTCTTTTTTGTGCACTTTGTTTGCAAAAAAAGAGCGATGATTGTTGTACTTCAAAAAGGTTGAAAGTTGAGATTTAAAAAAAAAACCCTCAAAGGAACATGATCATGGTCTTGAAGGAGTAACTTTCTTAAAGGAACATCCTCTAGTAATAATGAAATGCCTATGTTCCTTTAAGAGAGTGATTATGTTCGTTTAAACATAGTCATGGTTTTAAAGGTCACTTTCTTAAAGGGACATGTCCATAGATTAAAGGAACACGCTTATGGTTTAAAGGCACATAGTTTGTTTTTTAAAGGTACATAGTCCCTTTCTTAAAGGAACATAGCAAGTAACATGACCATGGTTTTAAAGGTACATAGTCACTTTCTTAAAGGAACATGTCCATATATTAAAGAAACACGTTTATGGTTTAAAGGCACATAGTTGTTTTTTAAAGGTACAAAGTCCCTTTCTTAAAGGAACATTCTACAAGAAAATGCCTATGTTCCTTTTAAGAAAGTGATTATGTTACTTTAAGATTATGGTTATGTTCCTTTGTTACATAATCGTGGTTTTAAAGGAATATAGTCACTTTCTTAAAGTAACATATCCGATATATTAAAGGAACACGTTTATGGTTTAAACGCACATAGTCATGGTTTTAAAGGAACATAGTCACTTTCTTAAAGGAACATGTTCATAATTTAAAGGGAAACTCTTATGGTTCATGGTTTTAAAGGTACGTAGTTGTTTTTTAAAGGTACATAGCCACTTTCTTAAAGGAACATAGACATTTACTTAAAGAAGTCAAGAAAATTAGCTCTATAGCTAATAATTTTCACTTAGAAAACGTGACTTATTTGCTAGGTTACTGTAGTTTCCGTTTTTCCTGATCAAATTTTTTGTGTTCCTTTAAGGTTTTTGGTTACTGTAGCTTCACCCCTGGGGTATTTTGACCCGTAGAAAACGATTATGATAACCAAAATTTTGTAAAACTCTCACCTGAGACGGCGTCAATTGTGGACAAACCGGTATCACACTCCTCGGCGACAACGAAATCGACCCAGCCCGATCGCGCGCCGACATCACCTCTGCAAAACGATCATTTAGCATGTCTCAAAAAACAAAGAGAAGAAGAAGTACACAGAACAATCCTGTACATGACATTTCTCTGTTTTGTTGTATTTTCTCGGGAAATAACAAGGGAGTGGTCTAATTTACCCCCCAAAACAGAAAAAAAATTAAAAAATGTCATGAATAATTTGTGGGCTTTGTTTTTTTTTGTTGTTACAGAATAAATAATGATTGCAAAAATTGCAATTTTAAATTTTTTTTTCGAAGAAATAAAAAAAACAACTAGTCAGCTCAGCTCATGCATGCGAGAAAATGACCAAGTCACAAGGAAAAGTGCAGAAAAACATATTATTTCATACAAAATTTGAAGGAGGAACAGCAAAAAATGAAATAAGTAGGTGAGATAAGTAGGAATATACGTATGAGTTTCAGAAGATTATCCATACTAAAAAAAAAAAAAAGTTCGTCAGATAAGGGGTTCGAACCCATGACCTCACAAGGATTACTAGACGCGCGCGTCAACCACTCGTACAAGCAGGCAATAAATGCGTTGGTGTGAATGTAAGTTATAAAGATCTTGTTTTCTCAAATGAAACCATAATAAATCTGCCGTTTTGCTTCATTCAAGAAAAAATAAGAGGATCAAGCAAAAAAAAATCCAAAAAACAAAACATCACCTTATGGTCAAAAAATAGCTCGAAATTGAGCCTTGAGGCGAGATGGAACAAGAAAAGCGAAGGGGAAAAGTACGAAAAATGTTTTTTTTTTTTTTTTGTCGACGTATCCCAAATTTTTATTAAATTCCATCTATGTGTGTGTGTGTGTTTTTTTTTACTATTTTTATAGAATTTTCAATTTGTCTGAAATTCGATATTCTGGGCTGGAAAAGGAAGAAGAAGAAGAAGAGAAGGATTTCTATAGAATGGGAAGAAGGCGGAAGGATATCCGTTTTGGGTGGTATAAAGGAAAGAGTGGGATGAATCATCAAGGTTTTAAAGGGACATGCTAAGCTTCTATGCTTTTCATAGCAAATAGGCAAACCCTGGAAATGTCGGGTGCGCTCAATATATTAAAGGAGCATAGTCATATATCAAAGGAACATATTCATGATTAAAGGCACATAGTCATAAATTAAAGGGACATAGGTAACTGATGATTAAAGGAATGTAGCCATATCTTAAAGGAACATATTCATGATTAAAGTAACATAGTCATTATCTTAAAGGATCATTGTCTCGTTTTTGAAAAGAACATCGTCATGATCAAAGGAACATATGAATGTATTAAAGGAACATAGTTCGTATCTTAAAGGAACATATTCACGTTTTTAAAGGAACATAGTCACGTTTTTAAAGGAACATATTCACGTTTCTTAAAGGAACATATTCACGTTTCTTGAAGGAACATAGTCACGTTTTATTGAAGGAACATCGTCATGATTAAAGGATCATAGCGATAATATTATAGGAACATAGTCACGTTTTTTAAAAGAACATATTCACGTTTTTTAAAAGAACATATTCACGTTTTTAAAGGAACATAGTTAATTTCTTAAAGGAACATAGTTAATTTCTTAAAGGAACATAGTCACGTTTCTTAAAGGAACATAGTTACGTTTTTTAATAAACATAGTCAGGTTTTTAAAGAAACATAGTCACGTTTTTAAAGGAACATAGTCACGTTTTCAAAAGGAACATAGTTAATTTCTTAAAGGAACATAGTCCCGTTTCTTAAAGGAACATATTCACGTTCTTTAAAGGAACATAGTCACGTTTTTAAAGGAACATAATCACGTTTTTTAAAGGTACATAGTCTTTAAAGGTACATACATAGTCTACATAGTCTTAAAGGTACATAGTCTATTAAAGGAACACAGCCAGAGACTTTTTGGCGCGAACTTTTAATCTCTCGAAAAACCAACTCTGCAACAAAAATGCGACCTTCTCCCAATGAAAAAAAAAACGAACTAACGTCTACATCCTTTCCAATTTCCGGATTTGCCACTTCCAAAAATTGAAACCTCAAAAACCATGGATATCAATTTTCGAAAGGTGTATGTGTGTTTTGGTGAGAATCTCAACGATCATGTTTTCTTGGAAACCTTACGGATTCGGATTTTTGAAATGTTCAAAAATCACGGCGAAGAGGGGATTTTGAGAAGTTCGTGGAAAAAAAAAATGAAAAATAAATGACGTTTTTAAGGGGAGAAAGAGAGAGAGAGAGTTGACAGGTGAAATGTTTTTAGAATTCTATTTTTGAAATTTTGTGGTTTTTTCTTGGGAATAAAGTTTATGAGTAACTATTGGTCAAGGGGTGGCTGCTTGACAGCAATAATTGTCTGTTAAGGTGTGGCTGCTTGGCAGACGAAATATTAGGTCAAGGCAGGGCTGCTTGACAGCTAAAATTATTGGCTAAGGCGTGGATGGTTGACAGCTAACATTGTCTGTCAAGGCGACGCTGCTTGAGAGACGAATTATTAGGTCAAGAGGTGGCTGCTTGACAGCTAAAATTATCGGCTAAGGCGCGGCTGCTTGAGAGATACAATTTTCGGTCAAAGCGTCTCTGCTTGACAACTAAATTTTTTGATCAAGGCATAGCTGCTTGACAGCTAAAATATTCTGTCAAGGCGTGGCTGCTTGACAGCTAAAATTATCGGCTAAGGCGCGGCTGCTTGAGAGATACAAATTTCAGTCAAGGCGTGGCTGCTTGACAGTTGAATGTTTTGGTCAAAGCGACGCTGCTTGACAGCAATATTTTTCTGTCAAGGCGTGGCTACTTGACAGACAAAATATTCGGTCAAGGAGTGACTGCTTGAGAGTAACAACTTTTGACAAAGACATGGCTGGACAGACTAAAATTCAAGGCGACGCTGCTTGACAGCTAAAATTATCGGCTAAGGCGCGGCTGCTTGAGAGATACAAATTTCAGTCAAGGCGTGGCTGCTTGACAGCTAACATTCTCTGTCAAGGCGTGACTGCTTGGCAGTTGAATGTTTTGGTCAAAGCGACGCTGCTTGACAGCAATATTTTTCTGTCAAGGCGTGGCTACTTGACAGACAAAATATTCGGTCAAGGAGTGACTGCTTGAGAGTAACAACTTTTGACAAAGACATGGCTGGACAGACTAAAATTCAAGGCGACGCTGCTTGACAGCTAAAATTATCGGCTAAGGCGCGGCTGCTTGAGAGATACAAATTTCAGTCAAGGCGTGGCTGCTTGACCGCTAAAATTATCGGTCAAAGGAGTCACTGCTTGGCGGTTGAATGTTTTGGTCAAGGCGACGCTGCTTGAGAGATACAAATTTCAGTCAAGGCGTCTCTGCTTGACAGCTAACATTCTCTGTCAAGGCGTGACTGCTTGGCAGTTAAATGTTTTGGTCAAGGCAACGCTGCTTGACAACTAAATTCTTTGATCAAGGCGACGCTGCTTGACAGCTATACTATTTGATCAAGCCGTGAGGTCACTCACAACTAAACCTCAGTCATATGATTCACAAAAAAAGAAAACATGAATCATTGTATAATCAACAACAAAAAACGTAGGATTTCTTCGGATTATGTCAGCAGCAAAAAAAATTGAAATAAAAGTTGTCAAAAAGCTTGCCGACTCTCCGAACAATATGAGTATAATTTCTCGACAACAATAGAACGGAAAAATAACAGGAAGTACATATTTGTTACTATATATTAGAAGTCTTTGCTCTTAAAAAAATGAAACATTCATGACTTTTTTTTTTGAAACCTATAATTTGATCATCTTTTGAGACGCTTCTTTTGAAAAAAAAAAAAAAGAAGAAAAAGATTCTTCCGTTGCGGGGAATCGAACCCCGGCCTTATGGGTGAGAGCCATAAATCCTAACCACTAGACCACAACGGATGATGTTTGCAATAGACGAAATTGAAGGAAAGTGTTAGGCGGAAATGATCTTTTCTTTTTCTTGAAGCTAACATAAAATTGGGGCAAAAAATATTTTATTTTTCAAAAACAAATTTTTTCCCCTCAACGTGACAAAAACAGGTGATTTTTGCTTTAGAAAAAAGAAACAGACATACCTCCAACACCCAATCCATTGGGACAATTCCGAGTCATTGGCGAACTTGGAGCACTTCGAGCCGGGCTCAATGAGCGAGCTGATCGGGGAACTGACAATGATATCATTTCTGCAAAAAAAAAGAAAATAGAATGAGACTGGGAGAAACAATATAACCAACACAACAGAAACGAATAAACGATTTTTTTTTGCTGAGAGTATTTCGATTTGTCAAGTGTTTCCGCTCACTATGATACATTTTTTCCTATTTTTGAACGAGCAAAGGACATTGCATAGAGCATAGATTGAAAAATATTATATTTTTTGAAAAATAAAAAAGCAAAATCTTACTGTAGAGAAGGCGCACACACACAAAACTTTTTGCGGGTCTCGTCACGATGTTTGTGTGCGCTCTTTATTTTTTATTTTCTTTTTTTTTGTTGCGACTTTCAATCTGATATCGAAGTGCGTTCAATCTGATATCGAATCCAAAAAAAACTTCCGAAAAAAAAAGGAAAATATGAATAATGATCAAAAATTACTAGTTTGAATAAAAAAATGGTCGAATATTATATTATGTTTTCGAGATTCTATGGAGCAAAGAAAAAATAACAACATGTAGATTTAATTTCAAAACATATAAAAATTGTTATTTGAAAGGAGATATTATAATTAACCAAAACGAAAGAAAAAATAATTCGCTACTTTTATTTTTCCCAAAAAAAAAAATTTTTTTTAAGTTTGGGGGGAAAATGTTGTTTTTTCAACAACAACAAAAAAAAACACTATAATTGAGCACGACTTTTAACCAAAAAAAACGCCGAAAAAAAGCTGGAAACAGATTTTTGAAATCTTAAAGAATCTCTGACGTTGTCATGCGGATTTCTTTGTTTTTTCCATGAATTTTTATTCATTTTTCAACAAAAAATGATGTCAAAGATCCAGAAAAAGTGGATCATTGTAAGTAGCTCAATTTTTTCCATCCAAGGGAGAAAATAGAATTTTGTGACGCATTCGACACTAATAAGGAAGACAAATGATAAATCTAGGTATTATCCGGGTATGAGAAAAAATTCTTATTTCTAAAGGTTCTAAAGGGATGACGTCGATTTTTTGAAGTCTTTGGGGATTTTTTTTGATAATTAGCGTCCGTGATCATCTCTCTTATCTTTGCCATTCAAACATTGCAGCCCCAACATCCCATATGGCGCAGTCGGTAGCGTTGCAGTTTTGTAAACCACACCCTGGGCTCATCTCGTGGGTTCGATTCCCCATGGCGCGGAGAAAGTTTTTCTTTTTTTTTCTTTTAACTCACCTTTGTTGGTTCGCGAATTTCTCGAGTATTTGACCGACGCCGCTTTTTGTTTCAACATTTTTAACTCTGCAAAAAAACGAACAAAAATAGGAGAAAAGAAGGGAAAAACATCAGGGAATTCAAAAGTGGCTGTTTGATTCTTTGAAATATATCTACTACTACAAACCCAAAGAAAAAACATGGCGATAAAAAACGGCGAAAATGAAATGTTTTTTTTTTTTTTTATAAATACTGTAACGTTGATTGAGTTAAGCACATTTTGGAACCTTCTCAAAAAAAAAAGAAGAGAAAATACATCCAACAAAAAATAATAGAATAAAAAAATGAATAACAATATTTTTTTTTGCGTGTCGATTATTTTTTTTTTGTAATTATATTTTTTATGTCTAATAGAGAATCTGAACTCTTCTTTTATCTCTTGTTTTTATTTTGTAATTTTTTGGCACCAGAAATTATCGTGCAAAATTACAGTGCACTCTTTTTTATGAGTTTGAGACTTTTAAGCTAAAATTTATGGCCAAGGCGTGGTTGCTTGACAGCAATAATTTTCTGTCAAGGCGTGGCTGCTTGGCGTTTAAATGTTTTGGTCAAGGCGTAGCTGCTTGACAGCTAAAATATTCTGTCAAGGCGTGGCTGCTTGGCGCTTAAATGTTTTGGTCAAGGCGTGGCTGCTTGACAGTTAAACTTATCGGTCAAGGCGTAGCTGCTTGACAGCTAAAATATTTTGTCAAGGAGTCACTGCTTTGCGCTTAAATGTTTTGGTCAAAGCGTGGCTGCTTGACAACCAAAATGTTTTGGTCAAGGCGTGGTTGCTTGGCAGCTAACTTCATAGGTCAAGGCGACGCTGCTTGACAGCAATAGTTTTCTGTCAAGGAGTGGCTGCTTGACAGTTAAAATATAAAATTTGACCTGAAGTCCTATAAAACTAAAATCTTGACAACCAATTCCAAATCAAGGTTCTTGAAGCCAAAGTTTAAAAATTGGAACTTTTACCCAAAAGATCCTTGAGGTAGATAATTTGACTTTTTTGAAACTGAGAAAAATAAAAGTTTCACCAAACTTCAGACCAGAGAAGATTCTCAATTTCTTGTAGAAATGACGTGGATTTTCTAGGACCTAAATTTGGAGGTTCAAATCTGGGACCTCAAAAGTCAGGACTTTCAGGTCCAAGAAGGCCCTTATCTACTTGACACGTGGGTTCTCTGAAAACGTGATTTCCTAGGGTCCAAAAATATGATCCTAATCTTGACAGTTGGATTTTTTTTTCTGCTCTTTTTTCTTGAACCAAAATTTAAGAAAATTTCTTAAAAATAGAATTCCCAGTTGAAAAATAAAAAATTTCCAGACAAAAATTCTAGCCAACTCAAAATGTCCTATTCATCACCAAAATACAAAATGATTCCAACCAAAAATATACTTCAGTGATTTAAAAAAAAAAGATATTTTCTGTCATTTCTAGACCTTTTTCTACAATTCTCGCCAAAAAGTTAAGAAATATCGGTAAATGTCGAAAAAAAACCAGAATTTGAAGGGAGTCGTGTTCAAAACTCTCATTTCCTCACATTTCTCGTCATTTCTTGACATTGCTCGTCATTTTTTGACATTTCTCGTCATTTCTTGACTTTTTTCTACAATTCTCGCCAAAAAGTTGAGAAATACCAATAAATGTCCAGAAAAAACACAATAACTAGAATTTGGAAGGAATTGTATTGAAAATTCATTTTTTTTTTCTATATTTTTGTCATTTTTTGACATTTTTCTACAATTCTCGCCAAAAAGTTAAGAAATATGGGTAAACATCGAAAAAAATCTTCAAAAACTATAATTTGAAGGGAATTGTATTGAAAAATCGTATTTTCAAACATTTTTTGTCATTTTCTTGACATTTCTCGTCATTTCTTGACATTTTTCTACAATTCTCGTCAAAAAGTTAAGAAATAGCGGTAAACGTATTAAAATATCTTTAAAAATTGGAATTTGAAAGAAATCGTATTCAAAACACTTTTTTTTTTTACATTTCTCGTCATTTCTTGACTTTTTTCTACAATTCTTGTAAAAAATTGTAGAA
>LR548859.1:0-52984 GCA_900536415.3 Caenorhabditis sp. 38 MB-2015
GATACCCAGATACCCAGATACCCAGATACCCAGATACCCAGATACCCAGATACCCAGATACCCAGATACCCAGATACCCAGATACCCAGATACCCAGATACCCAGATACCCAGATAAAGTTTCACTATACTTTCAGAAAAAAATCCAGTTTTTATGTTTTGAGCTCATTGTTCATGACTTCAGGTATAACTGTGCAAAATATGGAGCCAAACAGATAATTTTGAATCAAGTTATGACCATTTTTCAGCTGATCGTGGAAATGGAAGCGAAGAAGTTCCAAAATTCACCACCAATTTGATTTCGGGTCTTCTGAAGTTGATTGAAATATCAGAACCAGAAGAGCGCGCGACGTTTGTGTTCGAATATACTGCTGTGAGTTGTTTTTTTTTTTGAACTCCCTAAAACTAGTAGCTTCTAGAGTTGGATAGATTCACGTTTGTCTTGGAACCCTGATGACTATGGTGATATTGAGAATTTGTATCTTCCAATTAGCGATGTCTGGGTTCCCGAAATCGCCATCACCGATTGCACTGAAATCAAAACATTCATGCCTGATAATACGCGAAACGTATGGATTAGTCCAGATGGAATGGTTTCTTACTATCAAATCGAGGTGGTGTCAGTGATTTGTGAGATGGATGTGTTTCGATTTCCCATGGATCAACAGATTTGCAGTGTCAATGTGGTGGATTATAGTTATACAAGTGCTGAATATCAGATGAATGCCACGTTTGAGACGATTGATGAAACACCTATAGAGGAAGCGGGTAATGGAGAATGGCAAATGGTGTCGATTACTTTGAGAGCGGAAAAATTTGATGGCTCTGTTGTGGTAAGGAGACACGTAGAAGAGTTGACTGAACTTTCTCAGGTACCAAATAGACCTTCTTAGGTACAAAATAGACCCCCTTAGGTACCAAATATACCCCCTTAGGTACCAAATAGACCTTCTTAGGTACAAAATAGACCCCCTTAGGTACCAAATAGACCCCATTAGGTATCAAATAGACCCCCTTAGGTACCAAATAGACCTCCTTAGGTACCAAACAGACCTTCTTAGTTACCAAATAGACCCATTTAGGTACTAAATAGTCCTCCATAGGTACCAAATAGTCCCGATTAGGTATCAAATAGACCTTCTTATGTACCAAATAGACCTTCTTATGTACCAAACAGACCTTCTTAGTTACCAAATAGACCCATTTAGGTACTAAATAGTCCTCCATAGGTACCAAATAGTCCCGATTAGGTATCAAATAGACCTTCTTATGTACCAAATAGACCTTCTTAGGTACCAAATAGAACCATTTAGGTACTAAAGAGTCCTCCTTACAAGGGAGTGGTGTGAACATAATCTGGAGTTTTTTGACGAGACGTATATCATTCGATAGCATTTTGGACGCTGAAAATTGAGACTAGGGTAATCGTTTCGCAAAAATGAACCACGGGACATTAATCAGCGTCCAAAAACCTATCGAATGATATAGGTCTCGTCAAAAAACTCCAGATTATGTTCACACCGTTCCCTTATTAGGTACCAAATAGACCCCCTTAAGTACCAAATAGAACACCTTTGGTACCAAACAGACCTTCTTAGGTATCAAATAGACCCCATTAGGTACCAAATAGACTTTCTTGGGTACCAAATAGACCGTCTGAGGTACCAAAGAGACCTTTTTAGGTACCAAATAGACTCCCTTAGGTACCCAATAGACCCCCTTAGGTACCAAATAGGCTTTCTTAGGTACCAAACAGACCTTCTTAGGTACCAAATAGACCCCATTAGGTACCATATAGACCCCATTAGGTACCAAATAGACCCTTTTAGGTCCCAAATAGACTTTCTTGGGTACCAAATAGACCGTCTTAGGTACCAAAGAGACCTTTTTAGGTACCAAATAGACCCCCTTAGGTACCAAATAGACCTCCTTAGGTACCAAATAGACCCCCTTAGGTACCAAATAGGCTTTCTTAGGTTCCAAATAGACCCCCTTAGGTACTAAATAGACATTCTCAGGTACCAAATAGACCTCCTTAGGTACCAAATAGGCCCCTCGGTACCAAATAAACCTTTTTAGGTACTAAATAGACCCCTTGGGTACCAAATAGACCTTCTTAGGTACCAAATAGACCCCCTCAGGTACCAAGTAGAGTCATTTAGGTACCAAATAGACCCTCTTTGTCCGTTTGGTACTTTTATCAAAAATCTTTTTAAGAACCAAGCTTCTTCCTCAAAATCTTCTACTTGTGTATTTTTTAAGAACAAGTTTCAAGCAACAATGAAGAGGAATCCTGGCTTCTACATTGTCTTAGTCATAATCCCCGCATATTTCATCAACGCATTGAGCATCATCGCATTATTCTGCAGTATTGAAAATCATCAAGAAAAGTTTCAAATCGGTCTAACCAATATTATGTCAATGAGTTTTATCCTGGTTATTCTTTCTGATGATTTACCAAAGACCAAGAGACTTCCACTTCTGGGTGAGTTTTTTTTTTTTAAATTTTTTGGATATAAAAATGATTTTCAGCTATTTATGTGCTTGTCAGTTTAGCTATAATGATAGTTGTATTGGGATTAGTTTTATTGATTCCAAAGCTGAAGAAACGATTCGAATTCAGCGAAAAATGCAGGATAATAAAAATCGAGCACATTGCAATGATAATTTTTCAAATTGTGAATCTTATTAATTTCATTGTATTGTTTTTATAAACAATGAAAATAGAGAACCCGAACGAGATAGTGTATAGAAAGAGGAGGGTGCAGGAGGCAACAACATTCTGAATAGAGCGCACTTGTCCAACTCAGATCTTGGGCATTTTTTTGGTAAAACTGAAATACGATTTGGTTATTTTGCAATTCCTGAGAAGAAGAGAGATATTGATCGATCAATGCATGAAATACTATCCAATCTGGAAAATATTCTGAAATTGATGAAAATTATATTGATTCACCCCAGAATCGGCATTGTATATAAAAGTTGGACCCTATTTCATGAGGTCGAATTTCCGCATCTGAACAGTGATTAAATATGAGATCAGTACATAGTTAATTCCTTAATCTGAAAATCTTCTCAAAAATGTACAGACCTATCCAAGCTTCTGTGGACCTATTTAAATTCTGACCCCTTCCCCTTGTCAGACAACATTCAAAAATCATCATTTTCCCATGTTTACAAGAATCACGGTACTTGTCACTTGAAAGTGCAAACCCAACTGATAATTTTGGTCATCAATTCAACATGTTGACACAGCAAAAAAACTCTACTTTTGATAATTATGCTCTTTTAACTTTTCCTTAGGTCCCTAGAACCTCCTGAATCTCGGTGATATCCTTTAATGATACTCAGGGTAACTGCAGAGCCAGATCCAGATCTGGAGAGCCCTAACTGATGAGTTCAAAACACATAGTCAAAAAAAAAGTTTTACTATTATTTCCAAGCTGATTAGATAAGAGAAAATTTAGAAAAAAAAACGGGTTTGCTTATCTAATTACTCCGGGTCGTTTCACTTTTTTTCTAGTTTTCAAAAATGGTGCTAACAAATATCGTACACCTTCAAGAAGGTATCAAGGTTCTTGTGAATCCCTCGCAAGAATATTTCGATCAATTCCATGAGTGGGTGAGTATAGAGGGATGAGAGGATTCTTGAAAATCTTTTAGTTAAGGTCTCTGAAACTGAGGGATGGAGATATCGCCCAGCGGAGTATTCCATGTGGAAGTCGACATTTGAGAACTTCTGGTTCTACCTAGCCATCGATGAAGAGACAAACAAGATCATAAGTGGAGTAGGAATTGCCAAGCAGTACTCAATCGATGATCAGCAACCAATATACATTGTTGGCAATTATTATTGTGTTCCAAAGTGGCGTGGAAAAGGAGTGAGCAATAAACTGTTCAAAATGGCGATAGCACAGGCTGGCGAGAATAACTGCGCGTTGTTGGGAGGTGAGAAGATTTTATCAAGATGCTTTGGTAACTGAAAACCGGTCACAAAGGTACCCATTTTTGATATTGTAAGAGTGGTAACATTAAATTTATTCTGAATCGAGTATGGTGTATGGTTTTAACTGTCACCAGTTCATGTCCAATCTTTAACAGGCCTGTTGCTCTCGGATTGTGTACATCACAAGCTTTTAAGTTCGAGATGACAAAACCGGTAGGAGGTGGCTTGAGGCCTAGAAGGCCGGCCTGGTTGCTATGCTCTAGTTTCTGAAACAGACTTGGGCTCAGTCAAAAAATGTGCTTCCTCAGTTGGTCTAAGAGGGTGTAAGAGACCGTACCTGATTCAGAATAAATTTACTGTTACTACCCTGGGTACGTTTTAAAAACAATATATTAAGGAAATATTTTGAAGGTATCCTCAATTTCGAAGTATTGCCTCTATC
The DNA here is from genome assembly GCA_900536415.3 of Caenorhabditis sp. 38 MB-2015. Taxonomy (NCBI): domain Eukaryota; kingdom Metazoa; phylum Nematoda; class Chromadorea; order Rhabditida; family Rhabditidae; genus Caenorhabditis; species Caenorhabditis quiockensis. The sequence goes on from LR548859.1 coordinate 4,388, forward strand.
TTATTTCGCAACCTGAATTTCAGCTACCTCTGATGATTAGGACCTAAATGTGTTCTCAAAAACTGTCGGGTGGTCCTAGAGCCAAGGCTCCACTACTATCATAGTAAATCCAATCCTTTCAGCTCCCCGGATGTCGCCACTCTACGCATCTCGCTTCAACTTCTCCCTAATCAACGGCTATTGGCTCAACTTTGGAGCCATTAGCTCTCAACATATCCTGATCCCTCAGCAAGTCGGCGACCTTGATGTCAGAGAAATTGAGGACAATGACTGGTCAGATATATTCGACTATGATGAGAAGATAAGCAAACTAGATCGCCATGCATTCATCCGCGCATCCCTTTCCGATGACTCCACAATCTCCAGAATCTGCCGAAGCCCATCGGGAAAAATCACAGGCTTTGGCGCGATGAAGAAGGTCATGGGTGATGAGGTCTACCTCTCCCCTCTCTACGCAGATAACTTCGATGCGGCCTTGTCAATAGTCTCTGGCTTACTAGAATCAATACCGGGAGATTGGGTATATTCAACGGTCAATTTATTATATCCAGAGACGAATAGTAATATATCAAAATTGCTGAACATGATCTCCGGTCATCGATTCAAATATCACAACGAGTATCGAAATCAGTACACAAAGAGAAGGTTGGAGTATCCATTAGAGAAGGTCTGGGCATGTGAAGACTCCTCTCATGGATTGGTTTAAATCCTAGTTCTCTCTTGTGCAGCCTCCCCATTTTCATACTATAGTATCCCGGCTGGTGAAACGTGCTCTACTGATAACCTGGTTTGATTTGCAGGTTCTATTACTGTAGATTCTTCTTTTTTATCATGATCCATTAATTTTATGTCTATAAACTTGTTGTTACATTCCTCCTTAATAGCACATTCTGATGATATGTTAAATTGCCCAATTGAAAGTTGAGATTTGAACTTTGCTCCACATCGAAAATCGTGGCCGTATAGTCGAGCAGAATCGGAAAAAAAATTGCAGGCTTCGGGGGCTATCAATCTGGGGGATGAGGTCTATCTCTCCCCTCTCTACGCAGATAACTTCGATGCGGCCTGTCAATAGTTTCATGCTTACTAGAATCAATACCGGGAGATTGGGTATATTCAACGGTCAATTTATTATATCCAGAGACAAATAGTGGTATATCGAAATTGCTGAACATGATCTCCGGTCATCGATTTAAACATTACAACGAGTATCGAAATCAGTACACAAAGAGAAGGTTGGAGTATCCATTAGAGAAGGTCTGGGCATGTGAAGACTCCTCGCATGGATTGGTTTAAATGCTGGTTCTCTTTTCCTATTTATAGTATCCCGGCTGATGAAATGTGCTCTACTGATAACCTGGTTTAATATGTCGTTTTTATTATTTAATTTTATGTCCATAAACTTGTTGTTACATTCCTCCTTAATAGCACATTCTGATGATATGTCAAATTGCCCAACTGAAAGCTGAGATTTGAAATTTGCTCCACATCGAAAATCGTGGCTGTATAATCGAGCAGAATCGCTGAAGATGTCTGAATTTTTTTTTGAATTTTCCCGTGATTTTCAAAGTTTTCTTACCATACAATCCCATGTGTTATTCACACTGATTATGGGGAAAATGAAGGCGAGGGTCTTCATATCTTGACACTCCGCCAGATCCTCCCAGTCATCATTTTGACATCGAACTAGGATTCGATAGAGATGTGTGATGTTTGAGGAGATTCCTTGGTCGTATAGGCCATCGCGATTGACATCAGATGCCGTGCCGGAGATCACGAAGAGCTTGGAGAACTTGGCAATGTATTGCTCCATCAAGTTTTGCAAGGGTGTATAAACTTCTTTAAAAATGGAGATATAGGCTCAAGATGCTCATTGGAAAAGAAAAACTTACTTTCAACAAAGTACTTGGGTAGATTAATATAGGTATTAGCTATACCGGTAGGGTGGATGGGTATACTGTAGTTTTGCGTTGTTGTGGGGCAGGTTTGATCATATTTCGTGTTGATGTATCTTGTGGAAGATGTTGAATTTGAGTCAGATGAGATGATTTCAATTGTTGCTATCCGAGAGTCTGAAAATGAGCACAAACTAAATTAGTCTCGTCTTGTCTATGATATTAATGGGATTTTCTCATGTAACACAGATGACATACTGGTTAGCGCGTTTGTCTTCTAATCATGAGGTCGTGGGTTCGACCCCCAGTCATTTCGATTTTTTTTCATTTTTTTTTTCTGCTCACCTGTTGAGTTCAGATTTGTTAACACCAGATTATTATCACAATAGGATTGATAGCAAAAATTACTAGAATACAACGGAAGTTCAGATATTGATGAGCAATTCGAGTATGATATATTTGTAATGCCAGAGCCCCCACAAGTTTGATACTTATCACTTCCTGAAGAGCCACATTCTTTGACGTTATTTGTCAACTTTGTGCGGGTTGGAGGGTTCTTCAGAATATTATCAAAGTATCCTATAGTTCCATTAGTCTCGACCGTCCCAGAGATGTTTAATAGATCCATCCAGAGATTCATATATTGCACATTTTGAAAGGTTTGAACTGTGATATTCTCCTTGATTGATGGTCCTCTTGCGAAAAATACTGTGTGCATGTTATAGTTAAAGAAATCATAACCATGATCTCCTGAATATTCATCATCATCAGCTGCTGATTTGTAGAAGCATGTTCCAGGTGGGCCTTCTAGGATTACATCACCAACTTTCGGTGTTTTTGCATAGTGTTTTCTAGTGGGCATATCGTCCCGAACATTGACCTTGAAGTCATCGATTTGACAGCGGAAAACATCGCGGAGATCATTGAGTTGGATATTAGTTGTATCATTGATATACAAACGGGATACTACACCTTTAGCAGCCACGATGCCTGTCATATCCGGTATATAATCTTGAAAATAGTAGGTTTTATTAATCAGTTCCATGCCGTGATCAGAGACGATTGCAATGTTCACACAATCCAAAAGACCTGACATCTTTAACTGACTCATCATATAATCCAGACCATCATCTATTTCATCTAACATTCTATCCACATCCTCTGACATGAACTGATAGTGTCCCGCGTTGTCTGGCTCGTGAAGATAGGCAGTGATCAATCCAGGCCTGGTCTCTTTGGGTAACTTCAACCAATCTAACACCAATTCTATACGATTCCTAAATGGCCAATCCTGATTGTACACCGGGGAGATATCCGGAGCATATCCAGTTCCATTGTGAGCACAACCAACCCAAAATATACAATTTGCAGGTTTACTAGTTTTTCGTTTATAAACTGACCAAATCTAGAAATCAGAAAATTTCAGAAGAACCCTTTATTTGATGAGTAAACCAACCGGTTCCCCCACAAAATATTCGTCGAAGGAGGTACTTTTCATTGATTGGATTATTGGATATATCGTTGGATCAAATACATTGTTATCAGCTATCCCGTGAGACTCGGGATATAACCCGGTGACGATTGAATAGTGATTCGGGAAAGTTTTCGTTGGGAATGACGGCATTACTCGTTCAGCTCGAGCACCACATTTGGCGATTGAATTGAGACTTTTCATCTCTTTTCGGTCGAGGTAGTAACGAGCGAAACCGTCGAAGCTCATGATGAGGAGGGGAGGGTTCTCGTAGCTGGAAAAACAAACAGGGTTGGGTGTGGTTAGAGAGGACAATCGAGGTAGGTTTCAAGGACTCCGAGGTGTTTTTTTTTTTAATAGAGTTCGCCCTCCTGATCATCGTGTGATAGATTTTTCACCGGTGTTGCTGAGTTCTAAAAATTTGGGACCATTCTTACATGCAGATTATGCGACAAGTGCCATTTGATGAAAACTTGAGCACATGTCAAATTAACCCTTCGGATCACAATTCTATAGTTGATAATCTTCTCATGAAAAAGTTATGATTCTAACCATCTGAATGCTCCATATGAAAATGATTACAATTTTCAAAGTTTCGCCACTTCTCTTTGAACACGCCCTTTATCGTACCAGTCTCCTTGACCAGTAAACCGACCAAAATTGTATTTTCTAATATTTCCAATCTAAATTCGGTCCTAAAAATTTTTTTTTTTTATAAAAAGTTGAATTTTAAGAATTCACTGGCTATTTGGATGCATGCTAGGCTTGAGTCTGACAGCGAGTCAAAATACCGAAAAAATTAAAACCATTTTGAAACTGTAATTTCTATTTATCCTTTTTTTCTATTCAAAAAACTTTTTTGTGTGTTTTGTCCAACAAGGAACTCACACAAAACTAAACCCAAAAACGACCTTTTCTGTTTCTGATTTGATAAAAAAATTGAGAGATTTTATCAAATTATCAGTTTTTTTAGAATTCAGAAAGATCAAAAATGGTTAAAATTAAGAGAAGTTTTCAGAGTTAGGGTCAGTTTCAGTAGTCAATCGGACCCAACTCACCCATCCAATTCACACTTCCCACCACAAGTTTGCCATTCCACCCGATGCTCATATGACTTATCACTACTATTCATACTCCCCGTTGTTCCCGTAACCGGTTTCGTCGTTGATGATGATGATGATGTCGAACTCGTTGTTGTAGATGTTATCGGTGCCACTTTCAGCAATATCATAACCACAATAAACATGATAACCATGGCAAGAAATACGAGAATTACCGATAATATAGAAAGTGCGCAAAACCACCGTTTTGGGTCTGGAATGAGCACAAAATTAAGGTACAAAAGTTCAGAGTTAAATTCTGATTTTTACCCTTCCTTTGTTTGTTTTCTCTATTTGAAGTTATGATTAGAAAAATTTGATTTTTCAAAAAAAAAAAAACAAGAGAGACAAATAACTTACGCTCCATCTCTAACAATGTATTTTTGTTGATTACCCGAACCACATTAGTCATCTAATCGAAAACGAAAAATTCTCGAAAAAGTGTTCTTGAAAATTACTTCAGCTAGATGAAACCTTATGGGGTGGAAAATCGATGATATAATTTTGTGTATGTGTGTGTGTAGTTTTAATCCGCTCCGCGCATGCAAAAAACGAATTACATAAATGTATAATAACATAAAAAATTATGATTTTTCGTGCCACGTTGGAAGAAAAATGAATTAGCGGGGGGGAAATTATCGAATTACGGGTAACATGGTTAAATTAAAATGGAATGCACGTCATGTCAGCGCAATGAAAAACAGCAATTTGCGAGGTTGAGAGAGACGCAGAGAAAAGTTCTCCGAGAGAAGTACAACAGTGAAAGTTTCCATGGCCGACTGGTTAACGGGCGTGTCTTTGATTCGAACGACGGTTCCGAGCTCTGGTTCGATTCCCCCACGCGCCAAAACTTTTTTATTATTTTTCTTTTTTTTTTCAAATTACATTTTTTTAAAACGTTCTCTTGTCAGATACTAAAAAATACACTCTCACAAATATTTTGAATACATTTTTGAGTTTCGAAAACACATTAAACTGTAATTTGAAAAAAAAATGAAAAAATAATAAAAAAGCTTCGGCGCGTGGGGGAATCGAACCAGAGCTCGGGGCCGTCGTTCGATTCAAAGACACGCCCGTTATCCAGTCGGCCATGGAAATTTTCACTGTTGTACTTCTCTCGGAGAACTTTTCTCTGCGTCTCTCTCAATCTCGTCAATTGCATGCTGACGACATGACGTGATGATTGAACTTCGGAGGACAGAAGGAAGTGATTTGGATTTTCAAATTGAGACAATCAGAATCAAATTAGGTCCATGCAGGTTATTGATTTGATTACTTTCGAAAAATCAGATAAATCGTTGAAATATGTAGCCGACAGCTTACGAGTTGTGCTAATTGCTATGATTTGTGTGTAATACTTTTAATGCAACAAAATCTTCAAAAACCGTTTTTTGAATTACAAGAAAAGTATGTCAAAAATTAACAAAACGTATATGATAACTGGTGATACCAATGACGTCATAGCTGCATTTTTGGTGCAAATGTTTTCATATCTATGTTTAAAAACACTTGAAAATTTATACAAAGGAGTAGCCGACAGTTGCCGGGTTATGTTGACTGCTAGGTTTTGTGTCTACGCGATATTCATTTGCTAAGAACTATTTCCAAATTCCAGAAAAAAACAAAAAAATGGTGTATAAAAATGATAAATCTTGATAACGATGACGTCATTGGTGTATCTTTGGTGCAAGTGCTCTCTTCATTCCGTATATAATGTTCAACACGTGAAAAGGGGTCATTCAGCCAAGTAGCCGACGGTTACCGGGTTGTGCTACTTGCTATGTTTTGTGGGTATTCTATGTTCTTTACTTTGTTCTATACATTTCATTTTTATCATTCAAAAGTTTAAAGTGGTTCAAACTATTAGGTTGTCCCACTTCAAATGGGAATTTTTTGCACATTTTTCAAAACAATTTTTATTTAAAGTGAAAAGAAATCAATCAATGATATATTCGCCGTTAGAATCGACAACTGTCTGCCAACGTTGTGGAAGTTGGTCCAGACCTCTAGCGTAGAACTCCGGCGGTTGGGAGGCGAAGCAGTCCTCGAGGTACAATTTCAGAGCATGTCTTTCATTGAAGCGTCTTCCGTCGAGGGAATTTCGAAGAAGGTGGTAATCGGTGGGTTCCAGGTCTGGGCTGTATGGTCGATGCGACAGAACTTCTATGTTCAGCTTCTGGTGCTTCTGGTGGGTCTTCAAAGGCGTGTACGGGCGACCGTTATCGTGAGGCAGGAGCATTCTTCCCTCTCCTGTACGAAGGGTTTGCCATGCGCAGTCCATCTGTTGCAACTGATAACAGTAAACATTGGCGTTGATGGTCTGACTATCAGAAAGCACTTCACGATAAATTACCCCTTTGCAATCCCACCAGATTGACAACATCAGTTTTTCCTCGCGCGCTGCTCTCCTTTCGGATCATTTTGTGCGGCTTCTCCGCTGTGGACTCATTATCTCTTTATTGTATGGTTTACATATAGACACTATTACTCATCTCCAGTCACAATACGAGGAACATCGAAAGCGAAAGGTCGCTTCGCACACCTTTTTCAGCATTGCGCAATTTGTGTGGAACAATTTTATCAAAGTTTTGTACCGTTCCCAATTGACGCAAATAGCGATGGACCCCAGTCAGTGACGTGTTGTCCCTTCTTGGCTGACCTTCCAAAGCCTCCTTAATCTGAGCATCAAAGTTGGAGCTTTCGCACGTTGGGGTGTGGCTGATTCTCGGGATTGTAGTTTCCTTGTTTCAAGCGATCGAACCAAAATGTCACTTTCCTGTACTGGATCGAGACTTATCTGATATCACCAACGACTTTACATGTAAATTTCCCGACGTTAAGACTAACACCCGGAAAGATATGCCTACTCGAAAGCACTATTCAGCCAATAAACGAGTTGGCGATGTCGTCCTAGAAGGAAGACCTGGAATCACTTTTTACAAGTGAGTGAATCTCCCGTCGTCCTCTGAAAAACAAAATCTGAAATTCCAGCAACCGAAAAGAAGACTATCACCTATCCGCTGATCATGGCTATGATTTCTTCCACAATAAAATGCACACTGTATTCTTCGCAAGAGGCGTCGCGTTCAAGCAGAATGTCACTGTTTTGTCGTTTCAAAATGTACTGGATCTTGACCTGTCGGTGCACAAATATTGTGGTGAGCCTCCGTCGCTTTGCGGCCGGAGAGAAATTTATAAAGAAAATAGGCTCTGAGAGCATAGTGGTCGTTGAACAGAAAATCCGCGATTTTGGACGTTACGCGAAATCGATCTATGTGCAATTGCTCATCACTAAATACCAATTATTGTCAAAAAAAAAGACAGCGAAAAAAAACCACGCACGACGGAAAAAATTCACATTTGAAGTGGGACAACCTAATACTAGCCGACAGCTGCCAGGTTGCGCTGATTTCTATGTTTTGTGTATGTGTAAGTACCGTAAATACTATACCCAAATTGGCTACGAAGAATGAGAATATCTCGAAAACCACAAGAGTTATGAAAAAGTGGTCAATTACAAAATTGTAGATCATGTCAAGATCTTCAATTTTGTAATTGACCGCTTTTTGATAACTCTTGTGGTTTTCGAGATATTCTGATTCTTCGCAGTCGCGTTGGGTGCACTTATAATACAGTATTTATGGTATGTTGAAGACTCTTTTAAAAAAATTATAAAAGACTGTGAACCAAAATGGTAGCTTTTGATATTGATGACGTCATAGGTGCATTCTCGGTACTTTCAACACTGTTATCGAATCTGAGGAAAACATCAATACACCAAAAGTTGCACCAAATGACGTCATCAGTGTCTATCAACAGTATTATCAGGAATTTTTTGGTGTTATCAGTTAACCTCCTTCGACTTGCTTGGTCTCTTACCTTCCCACATCCGAACAGAATTGATAGGGAAGAGCTGCTCTTTTTTTTTTACAAGAGCTGCTCTTTTTGATTTTCAGAAAACGTCATCTTGATTCTTCTTAGAGCTGGGTGGTTAGAACCATACATGGTGCATCGATCGGGAAACTAAACTGGGTTACTCGCTTGACAGAGCAGTGATAAAAGGGTGATTTTATAGAAAGTTTCTTTGTATTTTCTCACATTTCTATAATCAAAAAAAAAGTTCATCAACATAGTACATACATACATAAATATTCTCTCTTTCTTTAAAAAAATATGCCCGTCAAATTATCCAAAACGTATTACCTAAATATGTATATCATAATATGAAAATTCACCACAACTTTGTTGTGATATTCGTCCGAAGCTTGACATTCTGATTAGGTGAATAGGCGGAAATCTGGAATTTCAGCCCTGTCATTCTTTCGACATCGACGATTGTTGAGAGATGATCAGTTAGGATGGCAGAGGGTGTCTGGAAATGAAGTACTAGGATTAGGACTTATTGTTAGGGCGGGCTAAAGTTACCATGCATTCCCAGGTGTTGGGACTATCAACAATGGGAAAAATGAAGCTCAGAATCTTGGTGTTCTCAAAGGAATCGCAAAGTGGAGGATTCTCAGATAACCAAGAACTAGAGCACGTGAGAATAATTCGATATAGATGTGTTGGATCATGATCTACTTCTTGGCCGACTCCATCATGATCAATATCCACAGCTGTGCCGGTTATCACATATAGCTTCTCATATTCCTCAAGATAGCTTCTAGTGAGATTCTGAAGAGGTTGCCAGACTTCTGAAATGTGCATCTGAATAGAACAACACATATGGGTGGAGGTATCTTACTTTCTTCGAAGTACATGGGAAGATCAAGATGGGCCCTAGCGATATTTGAAAATTCTCTATCTTGATTCACCGCTAAACTAATATTTCCTATACTCGATGGACAAGTAGGTCCATACTTCGCACTCTGGATAGTCCCCTCAACATCCGATTTTTCATCAATTTTTGAGTTGAGCATTTCAATGAGCCCAATTCGATTCTTAGCAATTATCAAATTATTATCACAATAATTCTGATGACAATAATCATTTGAAAATAATGGAAGAACATGTGGTCGGAATTGACAATTCAGAAGTTTGGTAGATAAATCTTGCTGAAAATGAAAGGGAGAATTGTGGGCACTGGGGGGTGGTGATGGAGGGGTTTACCAGTTTTGAATTGGTGATATCGCCAGAGCATTTGATGACATTTGGAACTCCGGATATTGGACATTCTCTGGAAACTTGTGAGATTTAGAGGGTGGATTTAAAGACATGAAGAATGTAGGTAGATTTTCAGAGTTTCTGATTCTAGACCCCCAATTCACAATTGTTTCTTCAACTGAGTTTTATCTTTAAAAATTATTTTAAGTAGGTCTGATTTTAAAGCCTATTTCAGAAGACATCAAAACTGTTACGGATATACCAACCGCTTCAGGATGTAATCCGGATTATCGGATTTTTTTTTTGAATTTACAGTTTGGGCCCGACAGCCCTCCAATCTACCAGTCCCCATAAATCTTCTCACCCCACAACATTGCCAAAATTCTCCCTTTGCTTCGGTTTTGTCAAAACATCATCGAAGAATCCTATCGTCCCATTGGTCTTCAAGAAATCCTTCTCATCAACCCCCAACAATTCCATCCACAAGTTCATATATTGAACATTTTGAAACGACGAAACTGTGACATTCTGCTTGAACGCTGCGCCTCTTGCGAAGAATACAGTGTGCATTTTATTGTGGAAGAAATCATAGCCATGATCAGCGGATAGGTGATAGTCTTCTTTTCGGTTGCTGGAATTTCAGATTTTGTTTTTCAGAGGACGACGGGAGATTCACTCACTTGTAAAAAGTGATTCCAGGTCTTCCTTCTAGGACGACATCGCCAACTCGTTTATTGGCTGAATAGTGCTTTCGAGTAGGCATATCTTTCCGGGTGTTAGTCTTAACGTCGGGAAGTTTACATGTAAAGTCGTTGGTGATATCAGATAATGTGGTATCTGAAAAACTTCAATTTTATACTGCTCAGAAGAGCAGATCACTACAATTCCAAAAGTGAATTTGGCATTGTGCGGTCATCAAGCCATGAAGGCTGTTTCACGCTCGCAATCTGCCCGTCTCCCTTTCATCGCAGTTGGCATCTTTACCAGATAAATGGGAATTACGAGATACATACTGCAGAAATGATTCTGTATAGTATGGTCTCAACAATTCTGTCCTATCTTTCAAAGGTCTATCAAACAAGCGACCGACATTTTTCCCTGCCCAGCTGTTTGCTATGTTGTGTGTGCGGTGAGGCTCCGCCCCTTTTTTTGTTTATTTATTTTCATCTTTTTTCGTTTTTTTTTTGTTGGAAAAACTTACATGTATCATTAATATGTATCCTGCCAACAACTCCACTTGCCCCAACAATTGGCCTTCCCTTCCCTAGATAATCTTCATAATACAACGTCTCATCAAGAACCTGCATTCCATGATCGCTCAAAATCACCAAATTGATACATTCCAACAATCCATGCTCATTCAATTCACTCATCATATAATCCAACATATCATCTAATTCCGCCAATTTTCTATCAACATCATCCTCATCCACCTGATAATGTCCCGCCGAATCCGGCTCATTCATATAAGCATTGATCAAACCGGGACGGGTGGCTTCGGGCTCTTTGAGCCAGCTTACAACTTGCTCAACGCGATTGCGGAATGGTAAATCACCATTATAAGGAGGTGAGACGTCTGGCGGATAGCCTGTAGAGTTGTAATAACATCCAACCCAGAAGAGACAATTTGCGCGGTTCCCCGTTTTTCTTTTGTAAAATGACCAGATCGGCTCGCCACCATAGTATTTAGCATATTTCGTGCTTTTCATAGATTCCAAAACTGGCGAAATTGATGGATCAAAAACCGAGTTATCCACAATTCCATGAGATTCAGGATACAACCCGGTGACAATCGAATAGTGGTTTGGAAATGTTTTTGAAGGATAAGACGGGTAGACACTCTTTAAAAAATGCGAAAATAAAATGCGAAAACAATATGTCCCTTTAAGCTCACCGCTGCTTTAACTCCACATTTCGAAATATGTTCAAAAGTTTGCACAATCTTCCGATCCAAATACTCCCTCGCAAATCCATCCAAACTCAATATCACCAATGGGGGCTTCTCATATCCATCTAGTCGACACTTGCCCACATTCTCACATCCCTTCCACTCTGGTCTAGGATTCGGTGATCGACGAGGTGCCTCGGGGGTTGTTGCTTTTTCGACGATTATTGGGTCAATTGGTTTGACACCGGGTAGGGTGGTAGGAGCGGGTAGTTGGGTTTGTTGGAAACCGGGGTGTTGAAGGTTTTGTAGTTTTTCGAGAGCTGGGTTGAGCTTTTCCAGTGGTTCACTGAGACGCTGGAAAAATGGAAGTCATAGGGTAGTGAATTGGGGTGCAACTGGGCCTCAAGTAGGTCAGTTGGAGATCCATGTGGACCCCAAGATCTTAGTACAGAAAGAGTGTAAAACGAATGTATATTAAATTTTATGTCGATTGGTATAAGTTTGACCGAGTGAAACCCAGTGAAACAGGTTGAAAACAAGGATTTTTCAAACGCTCATAACTGTTTTTTAGAGAAATTTTTGAGTAATTTGGACTTTACCATCGTGATCAGGAGGGTCTATTTGGTATGTACACAAATTTTCCTCTAAAGTTGAGTTCATTGTCTCACCTTATTTATGTCCCTAGTCCGGTGATTGTAGTGGGTCTTACCACGCGTTTGCTCACTAGATTACTGTAGTGGGTCTCGTTGCATTTTCTGATTCATTTTGAAGAGAAACAATGGTACATACATACTGTAATTCAAAGGTACACATCAATTCTTATCACAAAAAAAAAATATTCTCAAGAAAAGCGACAGGAAAAGTGAAAAATTAATAAACATTTTTTGAAAGCGTGGTGAGACCCAATACAGTAATCTCATAAATATAGATGTACCTTTAAATTATAATATGGAAAACAAAATTGCAGTAAGACCCACAACTCAAAGGAACACACCTATTTTTATCATAATAAATTGAATATTGAAAAATCAAACCTGATACTATGATAATTTTTGAAAGCGTGGTAAGACCCACTCAAAAATGAATATACTTCTTTGCAACCTACTTTAATTCAAAGGCAATACACCACAATTATACCTGAAAATCATAGAAAATACATAGGCGCAGTGAGACCCACTACAGTAGGTGTGAATTTAAAGGAACACACTTTGTTTATCACAATAACATAAATGAGTATTAAACCCAAAAAAATATGTAAAAGGAACCACTTTGAAAGCGTGTCGAGACCCACTACAGTACCTCAAAATTATATGTAGGTGTACTTTTGAATAATAGCATCAATTTTTAACGGAAAAAGTACGTTTTAAAGGAACACCCATACCTCAGAAATCGTGTAGTTCTCCCGAACAAACCCCTCCTCACCTTCGCTAACTCCTCAAACTGCAATTTCGAATCTCTCATCGAATTGTTGGCATTCAAACTAGCTGCCCGTAACTGAGTTATCATCAAAATCACAATAATCACAATCGCCATAGCTAACACCAAAATAATGAACGAAAATATGAATAAAAGACAAAACCGTCGACTGAACCAATTTTTCGTCTCGTCCACCTCGTCTGAAAATATGTATATGTATGACCTTTGAGAAAAAGAAGACAAAAGATTTTTTTTTTTATTAACTGGGTAGTATCGAGATTTAATCTCTATAGAATGGGAGAGTGGAACGTTTACCATTTTTTTGAATCAGTTTTTGATACCCTGAACCATATTGGGGAAAATACGAGTTCATTTTTTGTTTTGAATTTGAATTCCCGAAAAAATATTGTGTATTTTTAATTGAAAATCAATGAGCATGTGAATTCATTAATGACGAAAAAGCGTTGGCGAAAGAATTATTTTTTTTTTTTGGTTTCGAACGAGTTCAAAAAATGATGGAGAAAGTGTGAAGGGGGTAGAAAAGCTATTTGTGATTTATATATATACTTACTGGCTGATTGAGCAAATATTAAAAATATTTAGGAACAATGTACATTTTTGCAGGGTTTTTTTGGGGTATAACTCGACGTAAAATGGTGAGTTTGGCTCCATATTTTGCACAGTTGTGCTCAAGGTGATGAGCATTGTGCTCCAGGTTCTTTTTGCTCAATTGAGAACAATTAGTGTAAACTACGGTTTTGTGAACATTTACGTCGAGTTGTGTGTTTTGTGTGCAAACACGTTGAAAATGTGGCAACTTTACGCGTCTGAGCGATTTTGATAAAAAAAATGAATATCAGAAATTTTTTTTCGGGGAATTTTACTGATGTTTTTGGATGCCATATTCTTTTTCTAGGTTAGTAGAATTTTAAGATTATTTTATCTAAAAATATAGACTTCTAGAAAAGATTTAAAAAAATGATGGATCCATTTCAAAGTTTGAAGAAAATGAATTTCAGATTCTTTTTGCCCATATAACGTTTCACAAAATCTGGAGCATATTACTCATTATCTTGAGCCCAACTGCGCAAAATATGGGACCAAATTGACCATTTTTAGCCGAGTTATGATATTTCAACCAACAGGGTACAAATTTTGCAATGATTCAGAACAAAAAATAATGTAAAAATTCAATGAATCAAATTTTTAAATGCGATTTTCAAAGAAACCAAGAAATCAATCAGAAATTTTGCGAATTAAATTGTTTTCAATTTTAAAAATTGCCATCGAAAAATTCACTGTCATAAAGAAGAAAAATTAAATTCTCAACTCACTTTTCAATGTCAAAAATCCACGATTTCGTTCAAAAAAAAACTTTAAAATTCCAAAACAAATTATGTGTGTTTAGAAATAAAACAAACACAACACAAATAATCGGCGAACAAAAATATGCGTAGAAATATGCAAGAAAAAACAATAATTCGCCTTTGCCTAAAATGTGCCCAGTGTAGATTAGCGGTTAACGCGTTTGCCTTTTGATCTCGAGGTCAGGGGTTCGATCCCCCTACCAACCGAATTTTTTTCTTTTTTTTTTGTTAATTTGAGCTCTTTTTGATCATTTTCTCTATCTGTGAAAAAGCGTTTCAATGATCAATATCAAATATTTGATAGTCTGCCAATCGAAAAACGTGGTTTTCTTCGAAAATTCTTTTCTGCGCGAAAATTTGAAATCAAAAAATCAAAGAAATCCACAAACCTGCTCCCGAATACACTGTACCATGTTCAGAAGTCACATTGACACGAGATATCATCGGTGTCTGAAAATGAAATAAATCGATATTTTCTGGGAAAATATTTATTTTGTTTTTGTTTTTTTATGTACTGGAGACATATGTAGAAAAAAAACGTAACATGCCAAAAAATATGCAAATAATAAAAGAGGTGGTCAGTTTTTTTCGAGTGGCCAGAAACCATAGAAACATTGCGCAACTCGGAGAATTATTTGTATAGGTCAACAAAATGAGCACTTTTTCAAGATTGTTTTTTGAAAATTCAAGATTTTTTTGAATTTAAATGACCCGGCCAGGGATGAAACCTTCTTGTAGGAAAAAAAGGTTAAAAAGAAACGAAAATAAAATCTAGAGTTAGATCTCGAGAAAAAAATATATGGCCTAGAAATCCAAAAGTGTGCAATAATGCTCTAAAACGTGTGAATAAAAGAGTTCGCTGGAGCATTATTGCACACTTTTGGATTTCTAGGCCATATATTTGTTTTTTTTTCGAGATCTAACTCTAGGTTTTATTTTTGTTTCTTTTTCACCTTTTTTTCTTACAAGAAGGTTTTTTACAAGTTTTTTTTCTGTTTCTTTACAAGTTTTAAGGTGACTAGAATCTAACAAGAATAGAACCAGGTCAAATAACTTCTTCGAGTTAAAGAAGGCCTACTTCCAGTTGGATCAGGCCTAATTCAAACTGAGCTAAGTCCAGTTCGAGTTGGACCGGGTCAAAGTCTAGTTGAACTGTGCTAGTTTCTAGTTGGACCAGGTCGTGTTCGGTTGGAACCGGGCCGATTAAACTTATACTAGGCCCATTACGAATTGAATTAGGTCTAGTTCGAGTTGAACCAGGCCCGCTTCAAATATTTGAAGACCTGATTTGAGTTGGTTTAGGCCTATTCTAGTCAAACCAGACCAGAATCTATTTGGTTTAGGCCTTATTGAAAGCTTGGTTCTAGTTGACCCAGACCCTACTCGAGTTGGACCAGGCCGTGACCGACTTGAACCAAATTGAAGTTTTTCAAGGCTTGATTCTAGTCGAACCAGGCCCGATTCAAAATAAACTAGCCCCGATTTGAAATGAACCAGGCTCAATTCGACCTAATCCATTCCCGATTCAAGGTCCCAAATTAAGTTTACCAGATCCTACTCAAGTTGGATCAACACTGGTTCGACAAAAATCTAGCCCTATTCAAACTTTTCAAAGTCTGATCCTAGTTAAACCAGGCTCAATTCAAGGCTCAGTTTTTGTTGAATCAGACCAGATTCAAATTGGACCAGTCCGACTTGAACAAGGCTCGATTCAAGTTGGACCAAATCGGATTCTAGCTGGACCACTTTGATTTAGGGTTGTGTCAACCTTCATATCTCAAAAAACACTCCAAACTTTTTAGAATCTGAAAAATTACAGGAAAATGGCAAAGTTTTTTCACAAGATTATTTTTTAAAACCAAATGGTCGTGTTTTAATAGCAACAAGAAACCAATTAAAAAATAATTGAAACAGTGAACAATGTTCGTTATTGAAAAACATTTTAAAAAAATAAGAAAAAAGAACTCGTGATTCAATGGGACAAATCAAAATGTTCCTTTTCTGACAATAAATATTTAAAGAGGGGGTTCAGATTTTGACCTTTTCAGAGCGGCTTCTTAGAAATTCATGAGATTTTGTCTGAAAACCCGAGAAAAGTGCATTTTTAACGTTTTTCGGAGATTACAAAAAATATTAAGGTTGCTCCTAATCAAAGGGATCGGGTCAAAGTTGATAAAATTAGGCGTGATGTTCAAAAACGGTGATTCCAGGCTTATTTAGCCTAAATCAAAAAATCAAAATTTGAGATCTAGAGTAGAAGATGCTCATTCTGGAAAAATTCAAGAGTATTTTTAAGAAGAAAAATGTAAAACTAAAAACGGGAACCTAAGGTCAAACAAGGCCCGATCCGAGTTGGAATAAAGCCGACCTGAATCAGAAAAGACTCGATTCAAGTTGGACTAAGCTCGTTTTGATTTGAACCAACCCCCCCCCCCCATTCATGTTGAAATAGAACCAGGCGAATTCAAATTGGATCAGTCCCAATTCTAGCTACATCAGGCCTCATTCTATTTGAACCAGGTAATATCCGACTTTGACTAGGTCCGATTTGAATTGGATTAGGCCAAATTCTAGTTGGGCCAGGTCGTGTTCAAATTGTTTTTTTTGTGCCAAATTTTTTGAATTTTGGAAAAAAAATTATCTATTCAATATTTAGTATATAATATTTTGATAGCAACAAGAAAATTTTTAAAAAATTGAAACAGTGAAAAAAAATGTTCTTTCTCATTTTGTCTATTTTTGTTATTGAAAAAAAATAAAAACTAAAAAGAAAGAGATATAAAAATGTTCAGATTTTGACCTTTTCTGAATGGCTTCTTAGAAATTCATGAGATTTTGTCTGAAAACCTGAGAAAAGTGCATTTTTGAACGTTTTTCGGAGATTGCAAAAAATATGTAGGTTGCTCCTAATCTAAAGGATGGGTTCAGAGTTGATAAAACTGATTTCAGACCTGATTTTACCTGATTCAAGAGGTCAAAATTTGACATCTGGGATAGAAAATACTCACTTTTTTTGCTTACTTTTCAGCCTGATAAAAAAGTACATTTAAGTCCGATATTAGACTACTTTCGGGCCTCTTTGTGCCGCCTATAAGTCTAGTGTTAAGCTTGTTATAGAAGTACTTTTGGGTCCAACCTAGAAGTTCGAAATCAGAATCACTAAAACCACCAAAACCCACCTTTGAAGGCAAAGTTGAACTTGACGTAGGAAACGTTTTCATAGCTATCATCTTCAGATTTCAATATAAAAATTTGAATCGATTCTCAAAAAATTTAATATGTGAATATATAAATATGCCATATTTTTTGTTTTGAACTTTATGCGAAAAATAATCCGATGGCATATGTAATTTTTATTTGAAACAGAACTTTCGCGGGGAACTTTGACTCACCTTTTCACCTATTCTCATTTCGAAAATTTCCAACAAAATCAATTAAATAGTTTATTATTATATCAAAGTGATAAGAGACACACACAAAAAACGAATAGTTATCACCATAATGTGAGAGTTATGTTTTGCCGAAGAATCAAATTTTGTCGATAACTGAAATGATCAATCTGAAATTGCAGATTCGTTATTCTCTCAACATCTGAGATCGTTGCTGTGTATTCCAGTAGAATTGCCTGGGATGTCTGAAATTGTTGATTTTGAAAAACTTTAAACATCAAAATAATTGTTAACCTACCATACATTCCCAAGTGTTGGGAGTGTCGATAATTGGGAAAACGAAACTCAACATTTTTAATTTCTCATAGCTATCGCAAAATGGGGGCTGGTCAGAGAGCCAAGAGCCTTTGCATGTTAGGAAGATTTTGAAGAAATGAGTTGGATTCATATTTGAAGAGGAGGAGTCGAAAATCCCATCATAGTTTCGATCAACTGTTGTGCCAGTGATGACGTAGAGCTGCTTGTTGTTTTTGATATATTGGCGAGTTAGGTTTTTTAAAGGAGCATAGACTTCTGAAAAATGTTATAAATTGTAAGAGGACTTTTGAAATAGATCTATGTCAACATCCCGTATCTAACTTTGGTTAAACGTTGTGCGGAGAACTGAAAATTGAGCTCAAAGTGTGCTCTGAAGACTCAAAATATCTCCTTAAATTCATACACATATACATAGTAGTGGTCATTAGTGAGTTATATTTTAATAATTTCTGTGTAATTTTGCGTGTTTTCTCAAAAAACCAGGATTTTTCCAATAAAATTCTCTGGATCTTTTACTAAACTTGGGACAATCTTTCCAATGACACCGGTTTTGTCGTTCTCCCACATGGAAGTTATCCACGTCATGTCAGCCTGCAATTGACGAGATTGAGAGAGACGCAGAGAAAAGTTTTCCGAGAGAAGTACAACAGTGAAAATTTCCATGGCCGACTGGTTAACGGGCGTGTCTTTGAATCGAACGACGGCACCGAGCTCTGGTTCGATTCCCCCACGCGCCAAAACTTTTTTATTAATTTTTCTTTTTTTTTTTCAAATTACAGTTTAATGTGTTTTCGAAACTCAAAAATGTATTAAAAATATTTGCGAGAGTGTATTTTTTAGTATCTGACAAGAGAACGTTGTAAAGAAATGTAATTTGAAAAAAAAAGAATAATAATAAAAACTTTTGGCGCGTGGGGGAATCGAACCAGAGCTCGGTGCCGTCGTTCGATTCAAAGACAAGCCCGTTAACCAGTCGGCCATGGAAATTTTGCACTGTTGTACTTCTCTCGGAGAACTTTTCTCTGCGTCTCTCTCAGCCTCGCAAATTGCTGTTTTTCATTGCGCTGACATGACGTGATCATCCACTTGGAGCATATTTTCAACACTTCTTATTATTCAGGACGGTTTTCAACAGTGTTAACTATACACAATTCAAATCTGATAAGAATCTGACCAGTTTTAGCCGAACTATAGCTAAAATAATTTAAATTCTCAGCTTTACGCGTGAAGTTTAGTTAAAGTTGGATTAGGGATGTTGATCAGCATCAAAAACTGTATCGGATGTAAAAGTTCCTCTTCTCAAGTCTTTACGTGATAAGCTTGTAAACCCACTTTTCTTGAAATATTCCGGAAAATTCGCAAACTCGATATATTCATCCTCTGCCGATCTCAAAACTTTGTATTGAACTCGTCGATTGTTTCCGATTCTCTCAATTTTCGAGTCATAACAAGTGTTTGTTGAAAACAACGGGAATGACAGAATTTTGTGAGAAGAACAGTCTCTGAAAAAAGAAATAATTAAAATCGAGGAAATATCATCTAGTCTACATACTATCAAACAATTTTGAGTTAAGTTCTCGGGGAAAAATCGGCAAGCTTGCGACAGTTTGTCGCAAACTTGCGACATTCGGCTGTCGCAAGGCTTGCGGTGTTCTTGCGCCAATAGTCGCAAGCTTTGCGACATCTAGCAGCAAAACTACTGCACGGCTTGCGACACCCTTGCGCCAGAAAAAATGTGTCGCAAGTTTGCGACAAACTGCCGCAAGCTTGCGACACGCTTGCCGTTTTTTCCCCGAGTTATTTTAAAGAGTTTTGAAACGTATATTTCAAAGGTTTAGGATTTCACTGTTAAGTTTCATTATTAATTGAAAGGAATGCCCGATATTTAAGTTTTTATATGAAACCACAAAACAATAATGATATGGTTTCAAAGAACTCTGAAACAGGATTAAAAATGTGGCGAAAAAGAATCTATGAATCGGTAACGAATTTTTTCCCCCAATGAATCCGAGCTAGAAAAAGAAATTGAAATTCTAGCTTGAACTGGAAAAATCTATAATTCATCAATAGATTTTGTCCCATTTCGTATTTTTGTTAATTCCTTCATGGGGGAAATTCGAATTCGATTCAATATATATATTTTTTTGAACAAATGCGGGTCCGATTTGAGGAGATCTCGGGGAAAAAACGGCAAGCGTGTCGCAAGGCTTTTCCCTTGTCG
Source organism: Caenorhabditis sp. 38 MB-2015 (assembly GCA_900536415.3). Taxonomy (NCBI): domain Eukaryota; kingdom Metazoa; phylum Nematoda; class Chromadorea; order Rhabditida; family Rhabditidae; genus Caenorhabditis; species Caenorhabditis quiockensis. The sequence continues at coordinate 24,556 of LR548859.1, forward strand.
CAAGCTTGCGGCAGTTTGTCGCAAACTTGCGACACATTTTTTCTGGCGCAAGGGTGTCGCAAGCCGTGCAGTAGTTTTGCTGCTAGATGTCGCAAAGCTTGCGACTATTGGCGCAAGAACACCGCAAGCCTTGCGACAGCCGAATGTCGCAAGTTTGCGACAAATTGCCGCAAGTTTGCGACAAACTGTCGCAAGCTTGCCGATTTTTCCCCGAGATGATCTTCAGAACGTATCATGTTCGGGTAGAGTGTTTTCTCGGTTTTTTTTGTGGAACAAATCGAAAAACGAAAATTGAAAAATAGTTGAAGCTTTAAGAACTTACAAAGACAGTAATTTTTTTTTTTTGAAAATTTTTGAAAATGGGTAATTTTAGATTCTAATATTCAAACTATACGTGGTTCTGTTCTATTTTCAGAGATTTCAAGTCAAAACCCCTTACCTCATATTATTCTTCAAATTCGCTCTCAATTGTTTCCTCCTCAAAATATTATCAAAGAACCCATCGGTCCCATTATTCTTAAATTTCTCAGCTTTCGGAATCTTCAACAAATCAATCCACAAATTCATATATTGAACATTTTGAAATGGCGCCACAGTGAGACCAGTTTCAAAATCTGGACCTCTTGCGAAAAATATGGTATGCATACTTTCACTGAGATAATCATAACCATGATCTCCAGTTCGAATATAATTAAAGTTGGAATTCGGTTCGAAATAGACACCAGGGCTCCCTTCAAGGAGAATATCACCAATTCGAGGATTTCTCGAATGGTGTTTTCGAGTGGGCATTTCTTCTCGACTATATACTTCCACTTCATCGATTTTACATGTTAGTTGCTCCTTCACTTTCTCAATTGAGCCATCTGAAACTCAAGTATATACATATATCACTAAAAATTCAGATAACTTCAAGATCTACCTGAATTGAGTCCTTTGTGAATTCTACCATTCACCCCATATAATATAACCAAGTCATCTTTCTCCTGATTAATATATTGTGATAGATCAACTCTTTTATCTATCATTTTCATGCCGTGGTCAGATAAGATAACCAAGTTGATACAGTCTAATAGCTTGTGGGAATGTAATTGTTGGAATAGGTAGTCTAGAGTGTCATCCACTTCTCCTAATTTCTTATCAACGTCTTGTTTACTTCTTTGATAATGTCCAGTGCCATCAGGTTCTGGGATATAGGCGGTGATTAATCCAGGTCGTTCATTTTTCGGGAGCTTCAACCATCCAATAATCTGAAATATTTTGTTTCAGAAAATTATATTTTTATACTGCTCAGAAGAGCAGATCACTACAATTCCAAAAGTGAATTTGGCATTGTGCGGTCATCAAGCCATGAAGGCTGTTTCACGCTCGCAATCTGCCCGTCTCCCTTTCATCGCAGTTGGCATCTTTACCAGATAAATGGGAATTACGAGATACATACTGCAGAAATGATTCTGTATAGTATGGTCTCAACAATTGTCTCCTATCTCTCAAAGGTCTATCAAACAAGCGACCGACATTTTTCCCTGCCCAGCTGTTTGCTATGTTGTGTGTTAGGTGAAGCTCCGCCCACTTTTTTCTTTTGTTTGTTTTTGACAAAAAAAAACTTTTTTTTTTTTTTTACTCACCGCTTCAACTCGTTCCACCCAAGGAATAGAGGTATTATAAATCTTGAAAACACGAGGACTTTGAACATTCGGGATTTGAGTATCACTTCCAACCCAAAAATACGAATGAGCAGGCTTATTCCTCGTTCTCTGGTACATTGACCAAATCGGCTCACCAGCATAATATCTTCCATTTGTTAAATTCCTCATCCTCTCCAAATTCGGGGAAAATTTCGGATCATAAACATCGTTATCGGCTGAAAAATGGGGAGTGAAAAAAATGAAAAGGAGTGATAAGGGCTCACTAATTCCATGAGATTCTGGATAAAGTCCGGTGACAATGGTGTAGTGGTTGGGAAATGTTTTTGTTGGGTAGGACGGGTAGACACGCTGGAAAAATCTAAGTCTTAAAATACCTACTACTGTTGTGTACTTCTCTCAGAAGATACAATGTGATAACTTGGCTCAAAATGATCCGTTTGGCTCCATATTTCGCATAGTTATAGTCAAATGTAGCAGCAAGGTTCCTTTAAGGTTTGTAGGACCATATCGGGAAAAATAATATTATAATATTAGATATTTTTTAATGAAACATTATTAGATAAAGTTTAATAAAATAATATTATGTGAATTTTAATGAAATAATATTAGACTTTTTCAAGATGAAATAATATTAAATATTTTTCCAATAGAATAATTTTAGGTATTTTCTAATTAAATAATATTAGATAATTTTTACTGAAATAATATTATGTATGTTTTAATAAAATAGTATTAAATTTTTTTCTGAAAATAAAATTAGGTGTTTTTAATGAAATAGTATTAGATTTTTTCAAAAAAAAAAAAAAAAAATAATATTAAATATTTTTCTATTTAATAAAATAATCCTAGGTATTTTTAACTAAAATAATATTAGGTATTTTTTAATGAAATAATATTGAATATTTTTAATAAATATTAGATTTTTTTTTCTGAAAATCTCAATTTTATTCGAATGTTGTTCTTGAATCTATAAATTTGATGCTATTCGAATTTACAAAAAAATTTACAAAGATTCTTTTAAAAAGGGGGTGCTTTTTTAAAAACATTTCCAGAGTTTCATTTTTCGAGATATCATTCTACAAAAACTGGAGCACTTTACTGATGCCTTGGAGCATAACTGTGCAAAATATGGAGCCAAACGGATCATGATTTTTCAAAAACTCACCTCAGCCTTCACCCCACACTTTGCCATATAATCAAAGCTCTTCACAATCTTCCTATCCAAATAATCTCTAGCGAATCCATCCAAGCTCAGCAGTACCAAAGGTGTCTCTTCGAATCTGAGTTTTTTTTTTTTTTTTTTAATGCTCCCGAAATAGGAAATCCCAACAGAGAGCCGAGTTCCAGCCGTTGAAACATCAGTTTCGAAAATATATTTTATTTTTTACGTGAACTTTTTTAAAAATTAAAACAATGAAATTTCAATAAAAACTTACCTTGAGAAAAAGTTTCACCTAAAAAAGCAAAATGTATATTTTTAAACTAAAATTCAAAAATTGTGATTTCATACTTCAGTATTCTATAACTGGCAATTTTAGCCTTAGTATCTAGGGTATTTCTTTAACTCACCCTCCTAATTGACACGTCCTCCCACATCCTTTCCAATCATACTTCTCTCCCGAAATGTGACCAAAAAACAGAGAAAATAACAACAACAAAAACATATATAAAGAAAATGAACCAAATTGATATTTTAAACAAATTTGTGATGATCGACAAAGACAAGACACAACACAAAAAAAGTGGTATCAATGATACAACAATGGGAAGAGTACTTCATCTTGTTCTTAACACATTCGATTTTTGTGTCTGTGTGTGTTTTTTTGGAAAGACAGAGAGACCTTGAAAAGGTTTCTTGTACATAGGTACGATGGCAAACAACAAGTTTCTCATGTAAGCTTCACATGTTAAAAAAAAAGGAAAAATCGTGATCGGTCAAATGCGCTCTCACGTCATGTCAGCATGCAATTGACGAGATTGAGAGAGACGCAGAGAAACGTTCTCCGAGAGAAGTACAACAGTGAAAATTTCCATGGCCGACTGGTTAACGGGCGTGTCTTTGAATCGAACGACGGCGCCGAGTTCTGGTTCCATTCCCCCACGCGCCAAAACTTTTTTATTATTTTTTCTTTTTTTTTCAAATTACAGTTTAATGTGTTTTCGAAACTCAAAAATGTATTCAAAATATTTGCGAGAGTGTATTTTTCTGTTGTAAAAAATGTAATTTGAAAAAAAAAAGAAAAATAATAAAAAAGTTTTGGCGCGTGGAAGAATCGAACCAGAGCTCGGCGCCGTTGTTCGATTCAAAGACACGCCCGTTAACCAGTCGGCCATGGAAACTTTCACTGTTGTACTTCTCTCGGAGAACTTTTCTCTGCGTCTCTCTCAACCTCGCAAACTGCTGTTTTTCATTGCGCTGACATGACGTGTCTATGGATAATAGTTCTCCCTGGTACAATTTAATAGTTCTCCCTGGTACAATCTCTAGAATTATAGAGTTTGACCTGCTGATCATCGTGGTGCAGGTTTTATCTGCCAAGAATCTTTTTGGAGAAAGTTATGAACAACCAAAGTTATTCCTAATCAAACTATTAGTCAAAATTCAATCGGTAAAACGCGCTCTATGGATAATGTGTGACTATTTTTTGGCTAATTCAGATATCAGAATCAAAATTCTACGTGTTTAATAACCCCATGGATCGAGCAGCTTTTTAGAAGCAAAATGAAAAATCGCTGAATCCATGAATTCCTGTATCCATGAATCCATGAGACCTTGAATCCCTGAATTTCTTAATTTCTGAATGTCTGAATCTTTGAATCCCTGAATTTCTAAATTCGTGAATTCTTGAGTTTCTGAATCCTCATTTCTCATCCTTGAATCCCTGAATCAATCTGGATCCTCTACTTGAATCCATTTATCTTTTTTCAGACAGAAACAAGGTCTGAAAATCTGGTTTTGAAACAACGGCAAAATCAATAATTTCACGCATGTGAAGTTAATCGATGAAAAATTCGGAAAAAAATCAACTATCAAAAACCACAAGTTCATTTCCAATTTTAAAAAAATGACGAAACACTTTACAACACAAGACAAACCACAAAAATAATAACCGCAACGAAATTTGGCATTCCAGACAGGTTTTTGTTCTTATTCTCAATTGTCCTGAAACCCAAAAGGGATTGATAATGATTTCTTCAAAACAAAAGAAAAAAAAACGTTACCAAAGGGTTCTAGTGATACGCTGACGAATTCCAGAAACAAATTGTTTGCTAACATCTTCAAGATGGAATTTGAATCCACTAATTCTCTCGACATCAGCAATTGTGGCAGTGTATTCAATGAGAAGTTGATCGGATGTCTGAAGAAAAAATAAAACACTTTGAAGAATGAGCTGAGCATGAGCTGAGCATGAGCTGAGCATGAGCTGAGCATGAGCTGAGCATGAGCTGAGCATGAGCTGAGCATGAGCTGAGCATGAGCTGAGCATGAGCTGAGCATGAGCTGAAGCCTGAACCTAGGTACTATAGTTGGACATCGGCTGGACCGGCTGATGAACATTTTGGGGATTTTTCAGGTAATTTTGTAAAAATTTTGAATTTTTTCTGTATGGAGCAGATAGAGGAAAAGAAGACGATCACTTTTATATTATTTTCATTGACTTTGATTGGGTTATACTCAAACGCCAAGCAATCAGCCGATCGGCTGGGCGCCGCGGCTGAAAATCGGCTGATTGCTTGGCGTTCGAGTATAACCCAATCAAAGTCAATGAAAATAATATAAAAATGATCGTCTTCTTTTCCTCTATCTGCTCCATACAGAGAAAACTCAAAATTTTTACAAAATCACCTGGAAAACCCCCAAAATGTTCATCAGCCGGTCCAGCCGATGTCCAACTATACTAGGTACCCTCCTCTCAAACTAACCAAACAGTTCCATGCTTTCGCTTTGGCTATCGGAAAGATAAAAGTGATCGTCTTCATCTCCTTTGTACGTCTACATCTTGGTGGGCTGATCGAACGCCATCCATTGAGACAAAAAATGATGATGCGATAAATGTGAGTTGCAACACTGGATTCATGAGCATCATCAGCAACTCCATCGCGGTTCTTGTCTACAGCTGTTCCACTCAACACATGCAGCACTTTCATATATCGAAGATAACGGTTGGTCAACGCGTTCAGCGGTCTCAAAACTTCTGAAAACCGATTCTCAGCCTGGCTGAGTAACTTTAACTCACTCTGATAAAACTCCTGACCATCTACAACATTTATATACGAATCCAGTAAAGTCTTGCGAACACTAATACTTATATGACCTCTCATATTATCACATTTATTCGCATCGTTGGAATTCATCAAATAGTTTTTATCGTAAAATTTCATGTTTTCAATATTGTTAGGGCCGAGTTTGTCGCGTTTTAGTGTTTCAGAGATCGCTATACATGCCGAGCATTTTTTGTGGCGAATCAGATTGTCTTGGCAATAACTCTCGTAGCAATGATTCTCGTTGGAGGAGAGGAATGGGAGACGGGCGCCAGTCTTCTTGCACTTGAGGCTTGGCTCTTCTGGCGAACTGTTGGGACACTTTTTGGGGTCCGGGGTGTCCTCGGCCACTTTGCATTCTCTGAAAAATATTATTGAAGTTACGCTTAAAGACACCTAGACAGTTGCAAACAATTTTTTTCAGTTATTACAAAATTTTTGTTCGTGAAATTTGAACACGTTTTCGAGATATTGCAATGGAGCACACACATCATGTTAGCCCAATGAAAAATGGGAAATAGGTGAGAGGGAGGACGTGAGTGGAGACGCAGACACGTTCATCGGAGCAAGCACGCTCTTTTTCACTGAAAATCGCCTTCTCTCAAAAAGAATCAACATTTCACACATTTAACTTCACGTTTTTGTTGTTGGCTTTTTCATTTTCAAAATAAAATGTCAATTTCTGTGGATTTTCCAAGAAGAAACACAAAATACACACGTTTTTTTGTTCGATCGAAAAAAAAACGTGAACTGATCAGCAAAACATCAATTTTTTAACAATAAAAACTGGAAATGAACATGTGCATTTGCGCTCTAATGAGACTGTCTGCGTCTACGCCTCACGTCCTCCCTCTCACCTTTTTACCTTTTAACAGGGTGTGGCACACTTTCTCGACTCATTCAAACAATTTTGTGAAAATTATTTTTAAGTTGTCTTTAATGAATCATCATATTATTTTTTTTTCAATTTCCAAAGCTCAGTGAAAAAATAAATCATATTTAAAATTGGGACCTGCCCACCTTACTGCGAAAAAAAACCGGGCGAATTTAAAATTAAATTTAATTTTTCGATTTAAAATAATTGTAGAGAAATAAGGTTAATGATGAGAACCTATATTTTCTCTTGATCAGGTCAGAATTATTTTTGGAAAAAAAAGAAGTAAGATGTGCAAGTGCCGATTTATTATTTTTTTTTTTTCATTTTTTATTGAGCGTTTAAACCCCCTACTCACTGAATTCTGCTTGTGGCATTCTCCAAAATCTTTCTCGGATTCACCAAAATCGGGTCGAAAAACCCAACAGTCCCATTGTTCTTCAACTTCTCCTCCATTGGAATATCCAACAAATCAATCCACAAATTCATCAATTGAATATTTTGGAATGGTTCGATAGTGACACCTTGCTTGAATGATGGTCCTTTCCCAACAAATATGGCAAACATACTCTCGTGCAAATAGTCATACCCATGATCCCCCTGTCGATCATACGGCGTACGTCCAAACGTGATACCTGGCGCCCCTTCGAGCATCACATCACCAATGCTCTCGTGGCCAGCATAATGTTTACGAATTGGCATAGTTTCTTTGGTGTAGACCGAGACGTTGGGAAGTTTACAAGCCAATTCTTCGTAGATCATAGTAACGTGGTTTTCTGATACGAGATAAAAATTCAGCTAGTTTATAGATTTGTGTTCTTACCACCAACGTTATGCAAGGTGCCGATAATGTTGTTGACAACGAAAACATTTTCCAAATGGTCTGATGGAACATGCTTCGAAATTTCATAATTTTGTCTTATTTGTTCCATTCCTGAAATATAGAATAGATAGACTTTCCGCCTTTTGTGACACATTTTTTTTGTTGAAACTAGGGTTGCAAAACGGGTGCGACGGGTGACCCGCGACACACGCCACACCCGTCTGTTCGTTCGTTAGACACCCGCCACACCCGCCTGTTTGTTTGTTTGACACCCGCCACACCCGTCTGTGTGTGGTTTCATACACGCGACACCCGGCTGTTTGTGTGTATTTTCAGGCGGGCGTGTACGGGTGCGGGCGTGACGGGCGTGTATGGCGGGTGCCGGGTNGTGTGGCGGGTGCCGGGTGTGGCGGGTGCCGGGTGTGGCGGGTGTCAAACAGAAAGAGGAGGACGGGTCACCCGTCGCACCCGTTTTACAACCCTAGTTGATCTTTGGTTTTTTTCATTCAGGAAATCAAAAAGTATTTTGACGGTGATTTAATGCTGCCATATGATATAGAGAGAGTGCTGAGAAATAGAGAATAAAGGCCCTTTGATCTACTAGAAAAATTGAGGGTCTAAGAATTCGAAAATTATTATCAAGAGTATTTGTTGAGTTAAAAATATGAACCATGTTAGAATATGCATTTACCGATTTTTGGCTCGATTTCAAGCAAATGTACCTGAATTTCCGTCGGTTTAAACAGGTTTCTCAAAAACAAATCATAGGCACACAATTTTTAGGAACATGTAGATCACACGAAACACGCTTTTTCTCTGCGCTTTCTTCTGTATGGCTTGGCACCCTCCTTAATATTTTAAATAACCGTGTTTTGACTTCTAATGACAATAGAAAATTAGAAAAAACCTATTTTTGTTCATTTTGAGTTTTTAAAGTCCCTCAGACGCTGTGGTGTTTGCACACAAAACACACAACTCGACGAAAATGTTCACAAATGTAGTCCAAACATTTTTTTCTTTTAATAGAGCGAAAAAACTGGTTTTATTTTCAAATTTGAATTTTTAACTGAAGAGAATTATAGTTTTTCGAAGACTGATCACGTAGTCATTCGAATTGACATTGGGAAATGAAAAAAATCAGGAATTTAGGTTACAAAAGTCGTAACTAGAAATAGACAAATCCTATATTAAATCGGAACAGAACTCATTTTCGCATCATTTTCCAATGTAAATTTCAACGCTGAAACTGAATACGGAATGTTGATCAGCCTTTAAAAATCTATAGAATCACATATTTCACGTCATCTGAATCAGAAACCCTGGAACCTGACCAACCGTGATCTGAAACAACGACCAAGTTGATACAATCCAAAACTTTCCGCTTGTAAAGTTGATCGATAAAAATTTCAAAATCAGTTTCCAATTCTAACAATTTCTGCTTTATTTTATGCTCGTGTTTTATATTAATATGTGCAGCTTGATCCGGTTGATTGTGATACGCGAGAATCAATTCAGGAACATGTGTCTCATTAAATAATTGATCTTGAATGTCTTTGAGTAGATCTTTGAATGGATAACGTTTATTATAAGGTTTGATAAAATCAATCGGATGTTCGGGATGTATATTCATCTGTGATCCAGCCCAAAAGAAGGAAGACACTGATTTTGATGGAAAACTTCTTTTGAACATTGACCAAATTGGTTCGCCTCCATAATATTTTGTCGTCCCATTGGGAGATTTGATATCGACAAATTTTTTCGCTTCCTTGTCAAAAACTTCATTGTCAACGATTCCATGAGATTCAGGAAAAAGGCCTGTCACCATTGTGTAGTGATTGGGAAACGTTTTCGAAGGGTATGACGGGTAGACATACTGAAAAAATATTTTAAAATTTAGAAAAAACCTTTTTCAAACCAGTGTAACTTTGTTTCCAGCTGTTTATAGACACTAAGAAAAAGGTTTCACCTAAATGAAAAAACGCTGATTTTTATGATATATACCAGTAAACAAAAACTGTAGCCGTGGCCGAACTTTTGCAGTCGGCACCTAAGTCACCATCTATTTCTTGGTGAAGGTATTACCTCGGTAGATATGCTAAAAATATTAAAATTCAGATATTTTTGACTTTATTACTAGTTGCGTAAAAAATCAGATACATAAAACAACTGTGCAAAAACCACAACGTAAAAATGCACAAAAACGTTTTTTTCAAACCAGTGTAATTTTGTTCCCAGACAATTGCATGAAAATCTGAATACACCATTAGAATCAGCGTGATTTGATTTAGGTGACACTTTCTTTTTAGTTCTTCATAAATTTATAGAAACGGAGTTATATTAGTTTTTCCCAAAAAACTATAAAAAATTAGCGTGGCCGTGGCCGAACTTTTGCAGTCGGCACCTAGGTCACGATTAATTTCTTGCCGAAGCTTTTTTTTTACCTCGGTTGTTGCTCCACATTCTGCCAAATATTTCAAGGTTTTCACGATGTCCTTTCTCAAATATTCCCTCCGAAAACCATCCAAACTCAAAATCACCAAGGGTGGTTTTTGGAACCTGAATTTTTTTTTTTTTTTTTTTTTTATAAGTCTGGTTTTTTATATAAGTTAGCCTTCATACTTTTTACATTCTGGAGGGTTGATATGATTTTTATTGCATACACGCCAATCGTAACTTGAAGAAAATACTTGAACTATCGAAATGAATATAGTTGTTATAGTAAATAATTTTTGTAGCATTCTTGAAATCAAAAATAAATTAATTGGAAAATTTTGGATTTTTTTTTTGATATTGGGTCACGTTTCTTTTAAAAATTAAATTTTTCCACACCCTCAAATCAAAAACCACGGCGTTCTCCTTCTTCATCTTTCTCAGCTGTTTTGCTTTTTTTATCTCATAAATTTTTCAAGTGTTTCGTGTCAGGTTTTTTTTCGCTTCTTCTTCGGAAAAACTTGGAATGTGAAAATTTTAGTGGTGTCAGACTGAAAGAATGGAAGAAAACGAGCAGGTTGGTTGATGATTTTTCGTCTTTTTTTTTCAGAAGATTTTTGGGCGCAATCCTTTTTTGTTTATTTTCATGTTCAAAGGGAAAGCAACTATACTCGGAATGTTTATATTTTTTGTCCGACTTGTAAAGAAAAATAGAATATAAAGCTTTCAACCTTTCTTTCTTTTTTTTCGAAACTTTTTTGGTCTACAAAAAGAAATGTTTTTTTTTCTCAATTTTAATAATATAATTGATTTTTTTCATATACGGGCCGATTCATAATATTTTCAATAAATGTATATGTTTTTCTTCAAACCATTATTTGTGTTGAAGAAATATTCTGTTCCTAATATATATTTTTATTAAACATAATGAATGATTCCTCTACATGTAACCCTGTAAGTACATAGAATAAAAACATTTTGAAAAAGTATACTAGACTCAAAAGATTTTTTAAATCACTTCGAGACCACACATCATTTTTTAATGTGCCTTTGAAATTAAGTTACGGTAATAAAATAATTGTTCTAATTTTTTCCGTGTTTTTTTCAACCAAAAAACTGGGTTATTTTCAGTTATTGATGGAATCTCGGACGTTACCTAAAACAGCGAAAGAAGTAGTATATACTTCCTATCCACAGAGGTGGTTAATCTTGTCAGTCTGCTGTTTTCTAGCTCTATCTAACGCTACAGTGAGTTCTATCTTTTTATTTTTTTTTGAATTAAAATACTGATTTTTCAGCAATGGATGTCTCTGCTAGCTATAACAGATCAAGTCACATATTACTATCGAGGTATAGAAAAAAGTGAAACGATGGAATACGATGTTGCATTCATAGAAAATCAAATATTCCAGGTAGACCTCGCAATTTTTTTTAAATAATAAAACTTTATTTTCAGCTTGTATGTTTTTTCACTGGATTCGCCGGGATGTGGATTACAGACAATTTGGGAATTCGAATATCGGTATGATGCAAAAGTTTTTGATGAGAAACGATGATCAACGATTTTTTTTTTTCAGTGTCTAATTGGAACGACTTTGAATCTGATTGGTGCAATCATCAGACTTGTGGCTTCCATGCCTATCATCACAAACTGTATAGCACGCGAAATGACTTTGCATATCGGCTCATTTATAGCTGCATTTTCTCAAGGATTCTTCCTCGTTTTACCATCGAAAATCGCTGAATGCTGGTTTCCCACAGATCAAAGAGCTATCGCCAATGTGATGTCGTTCGTCGGTAAAAAGCTTTCTTCCAATTTCTCGAAATCTCAAAATTTTTCAGCAAATCCAGCAGGCGTCGCGATTGGAACCATCGTCCCATCATTAATTTTCAACAAAACTATTGAGCCAAACTCCTATGTCCCATTGAAATATGTAATTTTTCCAAGATATTTTTTTTTACAACAAAAACAATTTTTCAGACTTCTGGAATGTTGATAATGGCGCTGGTACCATTTGTCCTCGCTTTATGTATAACCCGCAAACTCCCACCAACTCCACCATCACTTTCTGCTGAAAAATCAAAACATAAATGTGATCCAGGATTTTTGAAATCAATTTTGAAATGCTTATCGTAAGTGTGAGAATTTCTACACTTGAAAGATGAGTTAATTATTCAGAACATTCCAATTTGTCATACTTCTTATCAACTTTTCACTAGCCTTCGCTTTATTATGGAGTTTGATGATTTTCTTGGAATCTTCAAGTAAATCCACCGGTTATGATCTTCAAGGATGGCCTACAGCAATAGCTGCAATTGTTGGCACAATCTCCTCATTAATAGCCGGTCATATCGCTGACAAAACGCAACGATTCAAAGAAATCATCCGTGTTTGCTCGTTCGGATTCGCCGCTTCTGTAATAGGTCTTCGCTTCTGGGTTCAGAAAACACGTATATACGGAGACTTCGACGACATTATTTTCTATATACTTTGCGGTTTATGCGGCGCATTTTCCATACCACAATTTCCGATCGGTGTTGAACTTGGGGTACGTATAAATCTGCTCTAAATGATGCAGAAAAAAATATTTGGCCTTTTCCAGGTCGAAGCAACATATCCGATACTAGAGGCAACGTCTTCTGGAGTTCTAGTTGTTTTTGGGTCAGGATTTTTGGTAGCTATCCCGTTGCTCATGGAAAAGCTGAAACAAGTGAAAGTTTACAATGAGAATTGGAAATGTAAGTTGATTTTTATTATAAATCAAAGAAAAATAAAATAAAAGTTTTCAGTTCCATTTGATGTATTCTGCGTACTAGCTGTTATCGCATTCATCCTTTCTGTCACTCTTCTTAAACCCAGGTTAGTAGATTTTCACATAAAAAATCCATTCAAAAATTCTTTAAAAATTGTAACACCTCTTCTCATTTTTTCTCGGGGTTGTATCTTGTTTCCTCTCTTTTTTCCCCATTTTCAGATAGTGATCCATCATTCAGTGACTCGAATTCCTGTTTCCATAACTTCTAAGATCATAAGGTCGATTTTATCTAGTTAAGAAAATCTTCACTAAAAAAAAATTCAGGTTGCCGATCATACTAACCATGAACAATTTCTGGTTGTTGTCAGTATACATTTTTAGATTGTTCAGTTTTAATTTTTTCGCTCAAAAATTCGCTCAAAGCCTCATAAATAGTTTAGACAATGTAGAATGCCTTCGATGTTAAAAACTGTCCCGTTTTCTTTAAAAGAACATATATTTTCCATGTTTATGGTCAAAGGCATGTTACACATTAGTCATCATGATGAAAAATCAATTAATTGATAATTCTGCCACTTTTTTCCATATATAAACTGGCGATGTCTGTAAAAATTGTTTATTGAAAGCAGATTTTTCATAATTTGCTTTTGTTTTCTTAGCGGAACAGGCTTTTTTGATAATTTAGAATTATTTCCTTCTTCCAAAAAACCATGTTTTGCCCCCCTTTTCCGATTATTGTTTTGAAATTATTTTCACCTGTAAATAGGATTATTTTCCATGAGCAAACAGAACAGGCGACCAAACAACCCCCTAATAATTTTACAGATACCGACGCCTCGAGTTGGAGCACACAAAAATTGAAACTCCTGATACTACCCAAACTTCATTAGCAACTGATAGAAGTAGATTAGACACTGAGAGACAAGTTCCAGTTCAACAAAACTGAAGTTTGACCATTTATTTATATAGAAAAACATACATTTGAAAGTTTCTGTAAAAACCTGTTCATTTCTCGCACCCCTCCCCTTTAAAATCCCCGTTCCCTGTGTTTTTATCCAAAATACTAACAATTACCATGTATAGATATTTAATGTCAATTTCATGTGCTATTTCAATTCTTCTCTTTTTTGTTTCGTACTAAAATAAAGTTTCAGAAGGTTCCTTCTGAAAATGTTTTTCATAAACATATCCCTAACATGTCTGTGCTAGTTTTGAATTTCTTTCTGCATGATTGTAAATGTTTTTTTTTGTTTCGTTTTTATGATTCTCGTTTGTTTTTCAAAAGAGAGTGAAACATAAGCGCATTATTCTAGGGTGATATGAAAGTCGGACCTGTCGGTGAGAGTTCGAATGAGAAGTATAAGGTATTTTAGAGACTTAGATTCGAAAATTGCGAGAATTTGAAGGTTTATCCAGAGAGATGGCTTATTTTGGCTACCACGATGACGTTGGCGGTTTCGAATATTATGGTGAGTTTGGGGTTTTAGTATATATTGAATCTAAAAGTTTGGTTTCTGCCCGTGATTCCTCAAAAAAACTAACCAGGTCAGAAAAATTCACACGAAACTAGAATGTTCTTAAAAAATGAATAATTCTGTCTGAAGCCCGGAGAACCACGAGTTTTCCGGATTATATTTTGAGAATGGAAATTTTAAAAATAGAAAAGTAATCTCAAATCACACAATAATACATACCAAATAGAAAATTTGCGCAAATTTTTGATGTTGATGTATTTACTAAACGTTTTTGTTAGTCTGTCTTTAAAAGTTTGTCTATTTTTAGATTTCTGTGTATAACAAAGGAGTTCACTTGTTCCTAGATTCAACTTTATCTTAAAATATGTATATTAATAAAGTTCAACCTGCTGATCATGCTGATTTTTAATTTCATGGCGAAAATTAAAAGTTTATGAAAAAACATGTATGAATTCATTTATCAGATGTGTCGCTTTCATTTTATAACAGTTATAAGGTGTAGCGTACATGACACAATGATTTTGTTCACAAAAATTTCCGAAAATGAAAAATATATCACGATGAGCAGGAGGTTAAACTCTATAAGTGCTCAAATTTGAGGGAGAAGTTGAATTTAGGAGTTTACGAACCTCTCTTGGTTACTTGCAACAGTAGAAAAACGATGATTGCATTTAAGACCTCATAAATTTCGAACTAGTAATATAACAACTGTGATAAACCAGCGGAGCACGTTTTGCCTATTTAATTTCATCTCATCGGAAACCCAACTTCTATATGAAATCTTATGCATTTTCAGCAATGGATGAGTTTTTCGGCGTTGGTTGAGGAAACGGATCTTTTCTTCTGCGGCAGCGTTACATGTTCCGCCTCATTTTACTCAAATCAAGTGTATCAAATTGTAGCCGCTCTTGTTTGTTTCTTCGGAATGTATGCCGCAACTCATCTTGGTATCATGCGCACGGTATAAATATTTTTAAAACTAATATGTACTTGATGAAATCGGCTATTTCAGTTACAAATAAGCGCATTTTTCAATATGCTTGGAGCACTAATTCGACTGGCTTCATCTTTCCCGTCAATTGAATCATTTGCCCTTCGAACAGGGGTGATGTTGTTTGGAACTATAGTAGCAGCATTTTCACAAATGTATTTTGTGATTGCGGCAAAGATTGCGGAGAGTTGGTTTTTTCCAAGACATCGGGCTAGTGCGAATGTTGCGTGTATGAATAGTAAGTTAGCCGGGAATTGGACAGGAATATTTCAAGATTCACAGGTGTTCCACTTGGCGCAGTTTTTGGTGCATGTCTTCCCTCTTTAATCATCCCAACTGGTTTAGGCATAACCATTGCTAGAACTTGGCATTTCTTTGTTTTGGTCAGTTCTACGTTTCCTTCTCCTTTTACTCATTTCTCTATAGAACTCAATAATTTGTGCATCTACAATCATCCCAGTATTCTTCGCATTTTGTATTCGAAATTCCAACCCACCAACCCCTCCATCTATCTCATGCGAAAAAGAAGAGATCAATGTAAACTCTGGTGTTTTGAAATGCTTCAAAAATGTTCAATTCTTGATTCAAATTGAGATTTATTTGTGCAATTTTTCGAGCGTTATGGGTATTATTTTCATCTCGGAGCATTTGAATTTGGAGAATTATAATCTGAAAGGATATCCAGTTGCGATATCAATGTTGGCCGGAATTGTGGCAGCATATGTGGTTGGATTGTATGTGGATAAAACGAGGAAATTCAAACAAGTTGTTATTGCGAATTGTGTTGTTGCAACGATCGCCCTGGCAGTTTTGAGAGTGGTGAGTGGGAAATTGAACTAAAAAATGAGAGAAGGCTTCTATGTTTGACCTATGATAATCTTATCTTCCAGTACATCACATTCAAATACTCACACTGGATAGATTCTGTAATAATTTGCACACTATGCTCAGTTATCAGTGAGTAGGCTTGTAAAAACAAACGCCCGTTCGCCCGTAAATCCTCGCGCCCGTTCGCCCGTTTGCCCGTTCGCCCGAATGCCCGTTTGTCCGTTTGTCCGGTCATTTGTTCGAGACAAACAATAATGAAAAAAATAAGAAAAAAAACAAACGTGCAAACGGATGAACGGGCGCGGGCGAACGGGCGTTCGGGTAAACGTGCAAACGAGCGTTTCAGAAAACGGGCGAACGGGCGGCCCGTTCGCCCGATTTTGCAACCTTATCAGTGAGTCACCTTATAATTTTTACGTTATAATTCAAAAAAAAAACATTTATTTTCTCCCAGTGTCAACTAGCTCAATCCACATGCCAATTGGCTGTGAACTAGGTGTTGAAACAACCTTCCCAGTTCATGAAAACATTCCAACCGGTTTGCTAAATGCTTTTGGGTGGGTTCAAAAAAACCTTGGGTCAAAAAAAAAAATAAGAGCACTGTTTCAGTCAAGTTTGGATGTTCATTTTCTTTTTCATTTTGTATGGTTTGGAGGATTTGAGAACTTGGAAATGTGAGTGGATATATATTAGACATAAATATTAATTTTTCTTCTTCTAGTATCCATAGATTTCTGGCTAATAACATCTGTCATAAATTCACTGATTGCAATATTGTTTTTGAGACCAACGTAAGTTACCTTCTGAGCTCAACTCACAATCAGCAAGGTATGTACATATTTTCAGTTACAACCGAATGAACATGGAAAAATGATAGATGCTATGTGTCAATCAATCATTGTCCAATCAACTGACATGTGCTCATTTGTTCACTTTTTGAAAAATAATAAAAACTTTTCTTCACTTTCCAATGAGTTTCAGAATCAGAATCCTATTTTTATTTCTTCTAGTTTTCATTATAGTTATAGTTGCGCAAAATGAGAGTACAGTAATTCATCGTAAGTTAGAACCCTTTTTGAAACACCTTGCTCAAAGTCAAATTTCAGATGACGGCCGAGTTTGGGACGTAGTAATCGAAACTTGTGACAAAGAAGGTGCTGGAACTGACGCGGCCGCATATCTCAAAATATTCTACGAATCTGGCCATGATAATGAGATATTCCAATTGGATAATCCTGGACAAAACGACTTTGAGAAGGGATCAAAAGATCACTTTAAAATCTTCTTCAGACAATCGGATATTGTTAATATGGGTCTATTCTGGTGGCCTGGATTCAGCTTATCACAGTCTTGGTGTGTGAATTGGGTGTTGTTGTTGAATTCGGATATTGAGGCGTGTTTTGAGGGGATTTTTGAGAAATGGATTTTGCATTATAGGTGAGTGATTTATGGGGGGATAGAGATAGAGAAAGAAAGATAGTTTTGAAAAGTAGTCAAGTACAATCTTATTCTAGGCCCATCATTTTTTTAGGCGCGAGCCTAAAAAAAAAACATGTAGAACGACAAAGAAAGTCGGCAAAAAAAAAAGAAAATAAAAATATTTATGGACGAAAAAACCAAAATAAAACCTAGTCCACCAAGCATTGGATACCCGTCGATTTTTCATTTGTTTCTTCTCTTCGGAAACCGATCGGTTTTTTTTATTTATACGAAAACCGGAGGGAAACCAGTACGAAACCTATCGGTTTTCCCGTTTTCTCTGGTTTCCGACCGGTTAGCAACTGCCTGTGTCGTCATCCTTCTCTTTTCTAGATCATGTTGGTCTCAAGCAAGTCTGTAGAAATGAGGCTGACATGCCGCAGCTTGCGTAGTACATGTAGCAGGCCAACTACAGAAAGAACTTCCTTAGGAAGTCCCCCTGTGAACATATGGCTGGTCTCTAGGATCGAACTTGATGCCCACTTCAGACGTCTAGACCAAATTCTGGAGCCTTGAGGTAGAACCTGATACTCTCTTTGAACTGTTGCCCTGAACCCTGCAGCTTTTGAACTGAAACCAGTTTTTGAATCTGCTACGAAAAATGTTCCTGGATATCTCTTGAATTTCTCGAACAGTTATCAAGCTCTAAAAGATTCTCAGAAATCTAGTTTCAAACGTAAGGGGTCCTCAATCCCATAACTTCCTGATTTTTCAGAGATCCTCCAACCTACGCCACAAAATTTCATCGTCTTCGATATGCGGATTGTGTTCAGCCGGCTCCATCCAGTGCAGTTCGCCGAAATTTTTTGAGATATGATGACATGTTGAAAAATACTGAAGATGTTTGAAATGAATGTTGCTATTTTTGAATTTTAAAAAATCATGGAAAAAGATGATGATGAAAGAGAAAAGAGGAGCCGAAATAAACATTATCGATAGAGCGCAGTTGAACAGCTGAAGGAGAAGCTTTCCATCTTCATTGAATGAGTTCTTGTGACCTGGTCGATTCGAGGATTGAATTTAAGACCCGAGTTAGATAGATGATTCAGACAAATTTTTATCACAAAAATATTCATTTTGACAGTAAAAACCAAAAAGTTTCAGAACCCAGCAAATTTTGATAAAGTTCTCAGAAGTTGATATAACACTTGGTAGCACAACAATTGTCAATTGCTCTTCCAGGTGTGTAGTAACCTACAATTTTTGAAAATTAGAATAATTCAAAGAATAGAAATTAGAAACTACTCACAATTAATGATGAACGAGATCTGCTGCGACTTCGTAAAAATTTAAATAAAAATACAAGATTGCTGTAGTCTAAATACATTTATATTGTCTGATTTGTGTCCGCTGAATTGAGAAAATCATAATACGCATACGAATGAATAAAAACAGCAGCAGAGCAGAATTTATTTCGATTTTTTTTACTCCAAATAAAATCTCACAAGGGAACCTTTCAATTTGCCCGTGGGGTTTGAAATGAAACATATGTTGTCTAATAGTTTCCGAAGAGTTAGAAACGATCCCGTAAAAATTAGCTGCGTTACGGTAAGCTGAGCACCAAAAAACATGCTCCAAAGTTTTTATTAAAATAAGCGAAATAGTGTACAGAATTGAGGAAGAAGAAAAATGTGTCGATGTGGCGCAGCGGGGAGAGCAGCTGACCCATACTGGTAAGGCCGCGGGATCTATCCCCGCAGTGGGCGAAACTTTTTTCATTTTTCTTTTTTATTCATTTTTTCGATGTATTGAATTTATTCCCGAGT
Source organism: Caenorhabditis sp. 38 MB-2015 (assembly GCA_900536415.3). Taxonomy (NCBI): domain Eukaryota; kingdom Metazoa; phylum Nematoda; class Chromadorea; order Rhabditida; family Rhabditidae; genus Caenorhabditis; species Caenorhabditis quiockensis. The sequence continues at coordinate 43,887 of LR548859.1, forward strand.
CAATTCCCAATGGTTTTCTCTGTGAAAATCATTATTTTATATTTTGGGGAAATTTTTTTTTTCAAATTTTCAAGTACCCTAAATATTGAAAAAAATATATTGTTCAAAAAAATTGTTTTTTCTTACAAAATTGAAATAATGAATTTTCACAGAGAAAACCATTGGGATTTAACTCGGGAATAAATTCAATACATCGAAAAAGTGAATTAAAAAAAAAATGAAAAAGATTCGCCCGCTGCGGGGATAGATCCCGCGGCCTTACCAGTATGGGTCAGCTGCTCTCCCCGCTGCGCCACTTCGACACATTTTTCTTCTTCCTCAATTCTGTACACTATTTCGCTCATTTTAACAAAAACTTTGGAGCATGTTTTTTGGTGCTCAGCTGACCGTAACGCAGCTAATTTTTACGGGATTTAGATTTTAGACAACGTATGTTTCATTACGAAACCCCACGGGCAAATTGAAAGGTTCCCTTGTCAATAAATTTGGAAGCAGAAAATGAAACGAAACCCTTTGAGATGAAGAATGAGAATCTGACCTAGAATTTCTACCCAATTTTGAGTATGAACCTGAAGCACAAGTAAAGGCCTGATTCTTGACACCTTCAGAATCCGAATCCCATTTCTGAAGCCTTGAAAAAACCCTAATCTCAAAGCTGTAACAGAACTTGAACCCTCTCAAGCCTGAACCTTGAGCCTAAATGTGTAAGGCCTAAACTAGAACCCTGAGTTAAAGCCTGAACTTGTTTGGTCTTTCAGGACTTTCAGAGTTTCCCAGTCGACCTAAAATAATGAAATAAATCAATAATTTTATCCAAGGTCTTCGTAAACCATTAAATTCCCACACGTCCAAAATTATTGTAAACGTGACCCATATCATTTATTCTTATCAGTTCGCCATGATCAAAACCTACTTATTTATTGTGTTTTTATCGAAACTAATCCATCCATGCATAAATATGAAAATAAAAGTTCTATCAGTAGTGTTATCAAGTTTATTTGCAATTGGACATCAATATAACTTCACCGGTAATCCTCAATGCTCTCCAGCTGCTCCAACAGGAAAAGAGCTCAATACAACGTTTGTATTTGTTCTTGATTTATCAATACCATGGATATATGTGAGTTTTGATTTGACTTAAGAGAATCTTTGAAGTTTTATAGCTCGAGAGATTACACTACTTGTACAAGCAAATATCGTGTGGTATACCATCCACGCCGAACTTGAGCTTGGTTGTTTCCCAGGTGGCCAATAATGGTGACAAGATGAGTGCCCCTCTTTCAAGTGTGGATTTATCGGATGTACTTTTTCAAAATATCAGTGCACGTAGGTTCCTAAGGTCCCTTTTTGAAGGTTTTGAAATGTTCTATTTTTCAGAAGAGCGGAATAATAGGTACTGTAGCAGGGCTCGGCGAGCTATGAGAAATCTGAGAAATTGGCACAAGACCTATCTTCTCAAAAATGTCCAACTCATTGTGCCGATCATTGACCACTCTTGCTCGATGTTGAAAAACTTCAATGAAGAATTTGCTCATGATAAAAGAAGAGAGGAGTTTCACTTCAATGGGATTCTAATCAACGGCGAAAACTGGAGTGAGGAAATGAAACGGAAGAATAATATAATTGTTGACATACCCCATATCACAATTATCGATCCACAAAGTAAGTAGATTCACTATGTGGATAATTAGGAAAATAAAAAAGAAAATTCTAGTGAGTTCAATGACTTCTGAAGAAAATGTGAATTATGTGATTGAAACAGCGGATATTGTTCAGCAGATTAATAATTTGTGAGTTTCATAGGACAACCTGTAACTGAGTTGAGCTCCCCACTGAGAGTTAAAAATTGAGCTTGAAAATCACATCATCTTCAAAATGTTCAGTTTTTTGTGAGGAATCTAGCAAAACTCTTTGATCAGCATTGAAAACTATAGAATAACATAGGTTCTCCTTGAAATTTTATTAAAAATGTGTGTGCATTTTCGCGTCACACATTGTTCGTCATGTTTGATGTGTGTGCACAACGCAGAACATTTTCATAAAATAATTTAATTTTTACATAATAATTTCATATTCTTTGAACAAACGAAATAAAACTAGAAAAAAACCGGCTGTGTGCGGTAGAGCACATTTGCTACCGAGGATTTTTTTTTTTGTTTTTCCCTTTCATATGATACATACTATGGCTCAGCTGGTAGAAATGTTGCCTATTAATCTCACACGTGATAGGCTGTGGGTTCTAAGTTTACCTGTTCACCCGCACGCCCGTTCATTCGCCCGTTCATTCGCCCAAACTCCCAAACGCCCGGTCACCCATTCGCCCGAAAAATAATAGATACAGCTAACGGATGTCCTGAGGAACGGGTAGAACGGGAAATGACCGAAGATTTAACAATTTCCAATTAGTTTTTGGCTATGACACTTTGTTGGTGAACTGTGCACTTTTATGTACCCTTTTGCACATATCAGGAATGCTTTTTGAGTGATACATTATTGACAAGAAGTAATTATCAACTTTCAGTCTTCGCACAGTCATGGGCACACAATTTGAGCCATCATCGACGACTGAGCCACCCACCGAAATCATGGAAACCTTTGCTCCAGAATCGTCCTCAACATCCCAAGCAGCCCCATCGTCAACAACATCCTCTATAAACCACACAATCACCAAACGACACGAGGGAAATGACACCGAAGGTGTACCTGATGTGATGGAAAGAGATGAAGATCCGGACAATGTTGATAATCACAGCCATATTGAACCAAAGGCAAACAATGAGGTTTACAGTAGTAATCATCGTGTAAGTCTTTGTGCTCTTAGAGCTCCACACCACTCCGGATATGGGTTTTTTCAGGATAATGAGACGTATTCGGCATTCCGACATACTGAAGATCAAGATGATGTATTTCGTGATAATTTCTGGTGGTTTCTCGTGCTCATTATCCTCATCACCTGCATCATATTCTTCCTCATGTTCGCCTTCTGCATTTGTTGCTTCCGAAAAAAGAAATCGCGAAAAACCAAATCCCCAATGACTGGCACAAAATCATCGGAAAGTAGATCTCGTGAAAAGACGCATTCCAAAGAACCCATGTTGATACCCAAAAAAACGAAGCCCGTAATCATTCGGCCGAAAAAGGTGCTCTTGGTGCATGATGAGGTTGATGAGTGGAATCAGACCAAACCATTAGCCAGGGAGAATGAGAAGGTGTCGCCGTGTCCCAGTGTTAGTGCGGTGCCACCGAATTTGAATGAGATTCGGATAACGGAAAGGCAATGTGGAGATGCTAATCAGGAACAAATATTGTATCAAAGAACACATAATCAGAATAAACCACCCACTAGTTTTGTATTAGAATAATAAAGATTTTAAGAAGAATTTGGATTTGAGATTCTTAATATGAAAAAGTGCCAGAATGTCAAAAGTTCAGAAGAAATTCAGAAGCAAAACCTAGTGATTCAGATAGTTCAGATGAGAATTCAGATGATTCAAATAACTCGGGTGATTCAGATAAGGTTCAGATGAGAATTCAGATGAGGATTCAGATGAGGATTCAGATGAGCATTCAGATGAGCATTCAGATGAGGGTCCAGATGAGGATTCAGATGAGGATTCAGATGAGCATTCAGATGAGGGTCCAGATGAGGATTCAGATGAGGATTCAGATGAGCATTCAGATGAGGGTCCAGATGAGGATTCAGATGAGGATTCAGATGAGCATTCAGATGAGGATTCAGATGAGCATTCAGATGAGCATTCAGATGAGTGTCCAGATGAGGATTCAGAAGAGAATTCAGATGAGCATTCAGATGATTTCAGATGAGCATTCAGATGAGCATTCAGATGAGCATTCAGATGATTTCAGATGATTCAGATGAGGTTCAGATGAGGTTCAGATGATTTCAGATGATTCAGATGAGGTTCAGATGGTTCCGGTGATTAAGATAATTTAGGTGAGGATTCATATGATTCAGATAAGGATTCAGATGAGGTTCAGATGATTCAGATGATTCAGATGATTCAGATGAGGATTCAGATCATTCAAATGATGTCAGATAATTCAGATGAGGTTCAGATGATTTCAGATGATTCAGATGAGAATTCAGATGAGGATTCAGATGGGAATTCAGATGGTTCAGATGATTCAGATGGGGTTCAAATGGTTTCAGATGAGGATACAGATGATTCAGATGAGGCCTCAGATGAGGATTCAGATGAGGATTCATATGAGGATTCAGATGATTTAACATAATTTAGGTGAGGATTCAGAAGAGAATCAGATGAGGTTCAGATGATTTCAGATGAGGTTCAGATGATTTCAGATGATTCAGATGATTCCGGTGATTCAGATAATTCGGATAAGGTTCAGATGGTTTCAGATGATTCAGATTTTGTATCCGAATAATAAATATTTTAAGAAGAACTTGGATTTGGGATTCTGAAAATGGAAAACTTGCCAGAATGTCGCACTTGATGTGATTTTTTCCAGAATCAGGCTTTCTCTCATGGAACCCTGGACTCCAAAAATTGAATATCCTGAATTTCGGCTTCAAAAACCAGGATCAAAATGGTTTTTGCCGAATTTAGATGACCAATTCTACATGTCAAAATCGACCTTTCAGAAAAAAACGTAAAATTCAGTACTCCTAAAAATTCACCTCTAAAACGTGCCCTAACGTATATTTTGGTGTCCCCCTTCTTTATTTCCTATTCATTTTTGATTTATTACAACCAATTATCTGGGGAGATGAAAACAAAAATTATTCAACTATCAATATTCTTTCTATTAACTATTCATATATCTTCATCTTGTAACACCCCGGCATCTAATAAAATTTACAATCAAACTTTGTTTGTGTTTCTTCGTGACCCTAATTTCATAAATGTAAGTTTCTATGTCATGATGTTCAAATACGTAGAACGTTTTGCAGGTTGAGAAAATGTTATATATTTTTGATAAAGTATCATGTGCTATTCCGGAGAATCGAAACTTTCAATATCATGCGATTGGTGACAACGTTGGTGGAGATGTTGTGTTGAGTGATATGAATCAACCACGTCGTCAAATTCGCCAAACTTTGCTTGATTTCTGCGCATTATTTGCTGCTGATGTAGAAGATAGGATTTACGTTGAGAAAAATGTTCAACTAATCACCGCGATGTATAAAAAAATGAGCTGTCCTTTCATGGAAACATTCGAAGAGCTTCGAAAATCTGGAATTATTGAAGACAATTTCCATATGAATGTTATTCTATTAGATGATTCTCAAAGCACAATTTATAATTCTATTTTAATTCCTATTGAATCCATAAACACATCTGGAGATCTACCTATAGATTTATCAAAAAAAATTGATACTTTGTGAGTTGAAATATCTACATACATAGCTGAAAGTTGACTAGATTTTTTTCAGTGCTAATAATATTTTAAAATCTTTGGAGAACCCTCAACCCGACCCTCATCCTCCTAAGAATCCTCATGAAGATGAGAACGACACGGCACTTGAGCCATGGATGATAATAGTTATCATTATAATAATTCTTATTCTATTGATCGCCATGGGTGTTGGGATCTGTTACATTAACAACAAGAAAAACAAAAGAGCAACATCGCAATCCACCTCAGGCTCGGGCTCCGCTGAAGACAATAAACCTATAATCATCAAAAAGGTGGCAAAAGCACCTCTTCGGCCGAATCCTATACCACCAACTGAACAATCTGGATCGATGGAAAAGACCAATCAACCGCTCAATAAGGAGAAATCTGGAAAGACAAAGTCTACCCTCTCCTATTCGATCACCTTGGAATCTGTAAAATCGGTAAGTTTTCTTATAATAGAAATTTAACATAGACTTTTTTTACAGAAAAAGAAAAAGGGTACTGGATCAAAGGGGAGTGGGTCGAGAGAGACGGCTAGCAGTGGATCAGCCGAGCCGATTGAAAAAGCAAAGGTGAAGAAAGTTACGGTGCCAGCGAAGAATGTTAAGGGGGCAGCGAAAATTAATGTTAAAGATCAGAAGAAAACTAATAATGAGCTAATGAAATAAATGTTAACCATGAATCACAGACACACCAAAAAAGACATATTGCTGATCAAAACTAACATCAACAACAATATTGCGGGTATATATAAATTATCTGAATCCTCATATGAACCTCATCTGGATCATCTGAATCATCTGAATTCTCATTGAATCATCTGAACCTAATCCTAGACCGATTACACGAGTCACCGACACATCAAACATGACCAGTTTTGGGTATAAGTACTACCTGGTTACTAGAACAAGTATAGTTCCCAGTCGATGTCGAATCCCTTTTTCTTCCTGCCCTCTTGGTGATCGCCTCTTTGGCTCAAACTAGTGGTGAGGGTGGTGAGCAAGGTGGCTTTGGTGGATCATCAAACTCGTCTTCGGGCGGTTCAGGTGGACAAGGTGTACAAGGTCGAATAGCTCATCATTTGGAGGAACCGGAGACAGGTCGAAAAGAAAGGCAGATAATTATAGAGACAGATCAACGACACTCCGCATGCCTGTTCTTTAGTGAAAGAAACAAAAAAGAGGGAATTCAAATACACAACCTGAGAAAAGCAACATGAGATCGTCGCCGCGAAAAGTTGAAAATGTAAAATATTTTTGATCTACTCGTTTACTACACTCTCTTTTCTCTCTGTCTCCTCCTAACCCACACTATTTCTCTGAAAAAAAGACGTGCCAGGGTTGACGAATTTTTTCTTCAGGAAATGTTGTTTTTCTCAGGCTGTGAAATACTTTGTCCGACTTTTTTTTATTTGGAAAATAGCTCAGCGTGTTGCTTTAAGGTAACAAACCGATTCTTCAGAACAACAACAACTTTATCTCAAAAATCAAAAACCTTTCCTTTTCCTCTGAAAAGGGCTTCTCGTCTTTGTTTTCCCACTCAACAATGACTTCCGGATCACGAATATATCTAAAAAGAGATTGATCATCGTTGTCGAATTCACTTTGGATCACGAGTATATCTATTTTACATTGGTCGTAATTTGAAAAAGCTTCGAAAAAGAAAAATACAAATTCATCAATGATGATTCTGATGTATTATTTTGTTTTTTGTTGTATAACGGGTTAAATTCTTTCTTTTGTTTGGTAAAAAAGTTTCACAAAGATCGTAGTGAGCTGAATTCACTGTTATGGTTTTCTGTGTTTGTTAGAAATGTTTATATTTTGTTCAGATATTTTCAGAAAAATTCAAAAAGGTAACTATTATTTTTATGTTGTCAGAACGTTTACTAGTGTTGAAGATATGAGAGTGGAATAATTGAATGAAGAAATTGAAATAAGGCAGGATTCTCAAGGATTTCATATCGAGGAAAGAGGTCTGCAGTTATTGTGTCATTTTTCCATTCAAATTCAGGGTTTTGATAGCTGTTTTGGATATTGAATTTTTGTGATTCTTATGTTATATAGAGGCGACACCGAGTCGTAGCGGTGTCTAAGTTTTGAACATAGTTTTTCGTTTTTCTAATAATTGTTGGCCGTGGACGTGTGGCCGAACTTCCCAAATTTTCCTCTGTTCGGACTTCGCGAGGAAAACCAGTATTTTCCTTCTTTCGCGAGAACAACAACTTCAAAATGTCAAAATTATCGATATTGAAAAGAATAATGGAAGTTGTGAAATAGATATTCGTGTTTCTGGTGAGTTAAATAAAATAATATTTAACCTTTTAGTTGTTTATTCAGGAAACTACATCATCTTCGTCGCCCACAACACAAACTGTGAGAAGAATAGTCTCTGGAGAGATTTCGCGGAAAAATACCATCGGTGGGTAAACTTCAAAGCACTGGTAAAATTTTTATTTCTTCAGGAATATGTTGCGGAAAGAAAGTGTGCTGTCAAGTCACTTTTCAACAACGGAAAAGAGAAGAAATTGCTGGCGAAGAAAAGTCAATCAAGTCGAGTTCAAAAACGCCGAGAAAAAGTGCACAAGAAAAAGAAAATGAAGAAACTTCAAAAAAAATTTATGACTTTAATTTTAATAAAAAAACAATTTTAACATGACTCTCTATTTTCCAACAAATGCTCGCATTTCCAAAATTTTACTTTTTCTTCTTTTGATTCTTCTCCTTCTTTTTGTTTCCTTTTCCATTTTTCGACCGGACTTCTTCTCGCTTGTTCTTGAACTTGATTTCGCATGTATCGAACCATGCCGGGTCTTCGAACTTCTTCCAGTAATGAATACTGGTCTCCCGTTTGCACCGGATTTGATTTTGTAATCCCATCTTATTCTCGTTGTAGTCTTGATAGAGTTTCATTGGCCACTTAAAATCGTCGTCGAAAAGGATCATTTCCTGTAATAAATTCGGTTTTAAGATGATTTTATTTCAGGATACTCACCTGGATGAACCAGTGCAAAACTGATGCGAGGCAGAAGATGAAGTCCAGATGTCTCTCGAAGCTTCCAACCCGTCTTGAGGACATGTAATGGGCCACGTCAACCATGGACTCATATTTTCCTTGCTCCACCGTCGCCTTCAAAACATCAACACCAATGAATGCGGCTGCTCTTCCAACTCCAGTGTCACAGTGCACGACCACTGGCGAATCATCATGACGCAATGTGTTCAGATAGAGATGCGTGAACACAATTCTATCCATACTGACTGGCATTTGGTAATCGAACCAATGCCACATATAGACATGCTTCACGGTTTTCGGCTCACAATCCGGGATGCTTTTGTCGACCAACTTCAATGTTCGCGTCGTGGTGTGCCAGATGGTGTGGCTTCCCCATGTTGGATCGAATGAGTCGACGCACGAGATCTCGTAGTTTCCATGAATCATCTTCTGGCCAGGAGTTGATGGGAAGTAATATCCGCATTGTCTCCTGTCCATTTCGATAAAACCGGAGCACATCATGATGATTTTGACGTCTTCCTGCCAGATCATGTGCCAAAAGTCCGGAAACGTGTTTGGCAGTGGTCCTTGTGTGGCGATGTACCGTCGAGTTGTTCCAGGCACAGGGATCCAAGATGCATGGATGTAGTCGGTGGTGTGGTTCCGGAGGACGACTCGTGTTTGATCGATCAATCCAACATCAGGGTAGCGGTTTTTCTTCA